>JAQZBX010092804.1:0-12220 GCA_029593785.1 Cabassous unicinctus
TTGTTTGCTCCCCTTCTCCAGGAGGCACTGGGAACTGAACCTGGGACCTCCCATATGGGAGGCAAATGCCCAACAGTCTGAGCCACATTTGTGGCTCGTTTAGGTGTCTGCTCGTTGTCGAGGCGCAGCATCTAGCTCATTGCAGTGGGTACGGCGTCAGCTTGTCTTCTTTAGGAGGCACTGGGACCTGAACCTGGGACCTCCAACGTGGTAGGCGGGCGCCCAACTGGTTGAGCCACATCTGCTTCCCTGCCATTCATTTTTTAAAGTTAGAGACTATCAAGGGGTAAAAAAGATTTTTGATTTCCAGGGAAGATGGTGGAGAAGGGAGATCCAGGACTCATTCCTTCTACCAAAACAACTATTAAACAGGCAGAAATTATCTGAAACAACTATTTAGAAACTCCAGAGGCCAGAAAAACAATGTATAGTATCCAGGGAAGAGCAGAAGGAAGAGGCTGATAAAATTTGGTAAAGAACTGCAAATTGCTCTCTGTGCAGCAGCTACTGGTGCTTATACCCCACTCTCATGACAGGCTGCTGCGGAGTCCAGTCCCTGCCTAGCTACTGATGACAAGAACAAGTGTATGTATGGCCAATCACTGATCATGGCTTTTGATGAGTTAATTTGAATTGCTGGGTCCTGGTCCTGAGGGCAGCTATTATTTTAACCCACCCTGGGCAGGGAAGGAGGTAGTGGAGATTTAAAGATGCAGGGCTTCTTCAGGGCTGTGGGTGAAAGTTAGCTGAAGAGTTGTATTTCCTGGGCAGGCCAGGAAAACTTAGCGCTGGGGAGCTGTCGGAGAAGTTTTTGGCACCCTTCCTACCCCCTCCACAGGGTACTAGTCGGTCTGTGCACCCTTTATAGGACCCAGACCCTGTTTTGGCTGGGAATGTCCCCTCTAGGGCGACCCTCTTCCCAGAATTTGCCCTTCAGGCAAAAGCAGCATGTGACAATAAAAGGAATATAAAAAAATAGGCGGATGGTCTGGGACAAAGGCCTGCCAGCTTTAGATAATCAGGAAGAGGGAGGTTTGTCCCCTGGGAAACAGAGGGGACAACCAAACCCTTGTAAACTAGTGAACTCCAAAACACCTAATAAGCAAAAGCCCAGGACAAGACAGAGGCCCAGAAAGACAGGGAAAATCCTGCACAGTACATTCGCCTTGAGCAGACCGTCCTGATAGGAGGAATGATGCTCAAGAAAATCTGTCTTATCAGTGGCTGGTTACAAAATCAGGAAATAGACATTCCAGGGAGTAAACCCCAGAGTTAATATTTAAAAATATTAAAATGTACAGTGTGCAACAAGAGTACAAGATAAACAAACAGGAAATGATGGCCCACCTAAAGGAAGAGAATAAAAATACAGAAAACACCAATGAAGATGAGAATGTGAACATACCTAACAAAGCCTTTAAAAAATGATTTAAAAAATGCTTAAGGGGAGGGGGGGAGAAATAAATAAATAAATAAATCTTTTAAAAAAAATGCTTAAGGAGATGAAGGAAAGTACAGAGGAAAAAGCCTCCAGGATATCAGGAAAACAATGAATGAACAATATCATAGTCTAAGTAAAGAATAAAAACATTTTAAAATGGAACCAAACAGAACTACTAGAGTTGAAGACCACAATAACTAAAAGAAAAATGTCCAGGAGAGTTTCAAGAGCAGAGAAGAGCTGGAAGAAGGAAGAATCAGTGAACTTGAAGACAAAACACTTGAAATGAGTTAGGCTGAGGAGCAGAAAGAAAAAAAGAATTATTAAAAGCCAAAATAGCCTAAGACAGCTATGGGACACTATCAAGCACACCAACATATGAGTAATGGGAGTCCCAGAAGGAGAAGAAAGAGAGAAAGGGGCAGAAGGAATAGTCGAAGAAACAATGGCAGAAAACTTCCCAAACTTAGCAAAAGACATGAATATGTACATCCAAGAAGCTCACAGAACACCAAACAGGATAAACATGAAGAAAAACATACCTTGTCACATAATGATTATATTATGAAATGCAAAAGACAAGGAGAGAGTTCTGAACAGTGCAAGAGAAAAGCAACATGTTACATACAAGGGAATCTCAATAAGACTGAGTGCCAATTTCTCATCAGAAACCATGGAGGCAAGGAGACAGTGGGTTAAAATACTTTAAGTGCTGAAGGAAAACAGCTGCCATCCAAGAATTTTCTATCCGGTGAGACTCTCTTTCAAAAATGAGGAAGAGATGAAGACAATCCCAGATAAACAAAAGCTGAGGGAATTCATCACCACTAGACTTGCGCCTACAAGCAATGCTAAAGAGAGTTCTTCAGAATGAAGGGAAAGGACACTAGACAGTAGTTCAAACTGGCATAAGGAAATAAAAACCTTCAGTAAAGGCACAACATAATGAACCTTGTCGTGGACAATAGTACAAATATAAGCCATGAATTAGAACAAATGTGTATCACTATTACAAGGTGTTAATATAGAGTGGTATATGGACAAAAATATACCTAAAGCAAATTATGGACTATGGCTGGGGAAGGGCAGAGGGAGAGGTGAGTGCTAAGGAGTAAGGTTTTTTCTTCTTGGAGTAATGAAAATGTTCTAAAATTGATTTTGGTGATGAATGCATAACTCTGATTATACACTAAAAAACACTGACTGCACACTTTGGATGGATTGTATGGTATGTGAATATATCAGTAAAAATGCTTTTTTAAAAATGGGCAAAAGACTTGAACAGATCTCTCTCCATAGAAGATCTACAAATGGCCAGAAAGCACATGAAAATATGTTCAACATCATTAGTCATCAGAGAAATGCAAATCAAAACCACAACAAGATACCATATCATACCCATTAAAATGGCTGTTATTAAAAAAACGGTAAATGTTAGAGAGGATGCGGAGAAATAGGAGCACATCCCTTCATTGCTGGTAGCAATGTAAAATGGGTAAAATGGTGCAGCTGCTGTGGAAGACAGTTTGGTGCTTCCTCAGAAAGCTAAGTATAGAACTACCACAGGACCTGGCAATTCCACTACTAGGTATATACCCAAAGGAATTGAGCACAGGCTCAAACAGATATTTGCACACTGATGTTCATAGCAGCATTATTCACAATTGCCAAGAGACAGAAGCAACCCAAGTGTCCATCAACCAATGAATGGAGAAAATGTGGTATACAAATACAATGGAATATTATTCAGCTGTAAAAAGGAATGAAGTCCTGAAACATGGAACAAGATGGATGACCCTTGAAGACATCACGATGAGTGAAATAAGCCAGGCACAAAAAGACAAATATTGCATGATCTCACTGATTCGAAACAATTAGAATAAGCAACTCATAGAGTCAGAATATAGAATACAGGTTACCAGGGGATGGGGTGGGGATAGGGAATGCAGAGTTAACACTTAAAATGTACAAAGTTCCTATTTGGAATGATGATGTAAATGTTTTGGTAATGATGATGATGATGGTAGCAGAACATTGTTAATGCAATTAAGAACCCTGAAATATATATCTACATATGATTAAAAGGGGAAATGTTAGATTGTATATATGATACCAGAATAAAATGTTTTAGAACTACACTATACAAATAGTGAACTCTAAGTTAAACCATGGACTTTAATTAATAGTACATTTATTTAAAAAAAGTGATATCATCATGGTAATGAATGTTCCACACCAACGCAAGGTTTTGGTGGTGGGGTGGTATATGGGAATTCTGTATTTTATGCGTGATTATTCTGTAAACCCACTGCTCTAATAACAGAAGAAAAAAAAAGGTTTTTAGATACACATTTTATCCTATAATTAAATCTTTTAAAGTAAATTTTACAAAAGCAAAATGGAAAAAAGTACAAAGCACAAAGTAGCAATATTTTTGTAGTGTTATTAAAAGGTAATACCAGGGAAGCAGATGTGGCTCAAGCAATTCGGTTCCTGCCTACTACATTGGAGGTCCCGGGTTCAGCTCCTGGTGCCTCCTGGAAAAGGCAAGCTGGCGCAACCAGCAGGTGCGGGGAGCTGATGCAACAAGATGACACAACAAAGAGACAAAGAGGAAAGGCAATGAGAGACACAACCAAAGCAGGGAGCTAAGGTGGCTCAAGTGATTGAGCGTCTCTCTCCCATACAGACGGCCCCAGGTTCGGTTCCTGGTGCCTCCTAAAGAGAAAACAAGCAGACACAGAGAGCACACAGCAAATGGACACAGAGAACAGACAGTGACCTCAAACAATGAGGGAGGGAGGAATAAATAAATAAAATAAATCTTAAAAAAAAAAAAAAAAAAGTAATACCAGCCATAACATGCATGATGCCTCAACTGGTCAATAAACTATTCAAGTGTTTTCTAATACCAAATGTCAACTGATACTCATTTGTCTTTCATCCTTATCAATTACTTAAGAGTTTAACATCCACATTTATGATAAATAGAAAAGGTATGGGGGAGTGAAAGCATTGCTGTTGGTTGCAAACCACCAATCTTTAAAGATCTAAAAATATACTTCAAATATTCTAAGTTAATTTAAAAAAATAAAATAATTGTATATAAACAGAAAAAGAAGAAACAATGTTATCAAAAAAAAGTCAATGGAGGGAGCAGATGTGGCTCAAGTAGTTGGAGTGCCTGCTTCCCACATGGGAGGTCCCAGGTTCGGTTCCCAGTGCCTTCTAAAAGCAAAAAAAAAACAACAAAAAACAAAAAACAAAAAAATCCAAGCAAACAAAAGGAAAAACCAACTCAGAGGAGCCAATGTGGCTCAGTGGTTGAATGCCAGCTTCCCATGTATGAGGTCCTGGGTCAGTCCCCAGCCCCAGGACCTTGGGGGAAAAAAAAAAAGTCACTGAAAAATAATTTTGATAGACATATAATGAACAGTCTCCATGGACTGTTTCATAAGGTATACTGAAGGAATTTATAAGTGGTTCATCAAGTAAACATTTGAGTTATTTGGCTTTTTAAAAATTTTTGTTGTTTTTCCTCCTAATTGCAGAAGTAAAATGTCTTTTGTGTAAAATTTGGAAAAAAAAAAGGCGGCAAACATAATTCTACTATTGTTAATATTTTGACATATTATTCTAGTCCTTCCATATATATATTTGTATTTGTGCGATTGTGTCTATCTGACAGCATAGATCATATTTTCTGGGTCTTTCTTCTTAAAAAATGAAAGAGCTATCCTAGAATATTAATGGGGGCATAGCTTTATAGTCTTAGAAAAGAGTAATTATATAACATTCCATATGAATTAACCATCGGGAAAGTAGGGTTAGTTCATAGACAAGGCAAAGCTAAACATTTGTCTACCTTGCTTGGAGCTATAACCTGAGTTCTAATGAATTATTTCATTTGGCAAGAGTCAGTGGGTTGTTCAATCGGTTTTGATCCATGCTGGTCCATCTTCCCCTTCTTACATGCAGCAGCCAACTAGTTATCAAACTGCTCATTTTTAAATGCAAATAGTTCTTGAATCTAATCCTTTGAGTCTTATCACCTCTAGCTAAAACCTATGTACAACATGATCTTCTGGAGCCCATTTTTCTAGCCTACATCTCAAGGCTTGATTGCTTAAGTGGAAATAGCCTAATGCCCATTCCCACATACTTCTACTCCTCTGTACCTTTGCTTTTGTTGCCAGTACTGCTTGAACCTGTCTATGTAAATCCTAATGACTTTTAAATTTCCAGGTAGGATGCATCAAATACAGAGCCTCCCTGTTCTCCTGTCAGAATAGTCTGTTGATTGACATGGGATTACTTGAGACTCAGGGTAGTGTAGAAGAAAAAGACATGGATACAAATCCAAGCACTGCTACTTACTAGTTATGTAACCTTGAGTATTTTGCTTTCTCTGAACCAGTTTCCTCAGCTATAAAACAGATTCCAATTACTTTCCACATTTGCTCAATGGCTGGTTATTATTCAGCTCTCAAGAGTAAATGGCTCTATGTCATGTCAATTCTAATCTCCAATTAAAAATAAAAACAGAAACACCATGAATGCCCAGTACGCCTGGTAATTTATAGAAGGCAAAATTCTGTTCCTATTTTTAGATGTAGTAAGTCTTTAATTATATTAAAGCTTTTGCCTTCATTTCTATAAATTATGGAAATCATCCAGTGAGCTGACAAAGGAGATGAGAAATAAACTCCAGGCCTTTATAATGTACCTAATCAGCCAAATATAGGTATTGTAAACAAAACCAAATAAAAACCCTTAAGATTCTCTGACTTCTAAAACTTGGAAGTAGCTGTTTCTATCTCTGCTATGGTACTTATTTTTTACTTAGTATTATAGTTATTTCTACATAAGTATTATCTTCCCTATCAGACTGTAAGCTCCTTAAGGGCAGGGATTTATTCATATCTGTGTTGCTTACAGTACCTTGATGAATAAATTTCACTTTTTAATATCTTTTGGACAGTGGTTTCCATTACTTTCTAGTACATGAGAACAACTAGGGTGATTGCTAAAAATGTAAATGAATGGTGGGCAATGTCAGAAAGTGACTTGGCAAATCTGGGGATGGACTTTGGAATTTGTCTTTTTATCAAGTACCCCCGCCCCCAGACTGTTTTGATGCAGTCTTTCCTGATCACGACTTGAAAAAAACTGGCCTAGAATTAACTATTGTGTATACTAAAGTACAGAAGCACAGAACATCCTACACAAATACAAAGGAGGGCCTCTGACAAAACTTTGTGGCCACCATTAATTTTAAAGAGTAATAGATATTTCCATAAGTGATGACAGTCTTTTAGGGTGAGTAGTTATATAAAAAACGAGTTCCATCAATAAAGCCCACTGACATCCTGGAGTAGGTGTGGCCTTTCCTGCACAGACTGTCCATTCTGGGAAATGCAGGACATGGAAACGTTATCATATTCCTCAATCAACAGGAACAGTCTCCATAAAATGTGGAGTTTATCCTTGCTGTAATTTTGAAACACTTTATTGAAGGGAAAGACAAAAATAACTAATGATGTGTTTCTGAGAACTCCATTTCTGCTAATGTAATTTAAAGTGAAGCTTCATTATTGTAGTCTTTGATAATCACTTATACTACTTATGTCTTCTCATTTGGGGTTTCCATTGTTCCATATAACAAGATTTAAAAGGAATATGCCAGTAAACCCTTTCTTCAGATTGTTTGTGCAGTCTTTAAATGGTCAATTTATTTGATGATTTCGGCATAAGTCTAAAAATCCAGAAGAGGCAATATAATGCAGTGATTAAGAGCATGAACTCTGGAGCTAGATAATGTCCAGCTCTATCTGTAAACTTGAACCAGTTACTTCATTTCTCTGTTTGTTTTCTCATTTGTAAAATGGGAATAATAATCGTGCTGACCTCATAGGGTTCTTGTGAGCATGAAATGAGTTAAGATATGATATCCCTTGTAATTTAAGTGCTCAGGAAATATTAGTCATCATTGTTGGCTTCATCATCATCATCAAAACATATCCAGTGACATGTGAAACTCTAGTGATGGCACATTTAACAGCACTCCCAGTAGATTATAATTAAATCAATGAAGGCTTCCCGTAGAAGGCTGGATTTTGATTCAATGATTGCTTGATTCAAATCCTACTTGTTATAATGGTATAGCCATTACTCTCCTAAAATATATTATAAGGTACATGTTCTACAAAAATGCAAATTATTTATTTTGAAATGAATATTGAACTTCCTGTGAGGGTATGAAGTAAAATAACACTGAACAAAAGCAAGTATAAATCAGAGAAATACACATTAACAGTCTACATTTCCAGCATTAACCACAATGTAACTGGAAACAAGAAAGCAGCATATACTGCTGTCACAAAAGGGTTATTGACTTATTTATTTTGATATTCCTTTGACATTGGCTCATGGAAGATTTTAGGGCAGGAAGAATTGTCTAACCTTACCTACCTCCTACCAACCTTGTTTCTTTTACTCTTGATGGAGCTAGAGCTAAGCCTTTTATGAATCTGCTTGTATTTTTGGTACATACCATTTCTTGGAAGGAAGAGAAAATAATTTCTATAGGTTCACTATTTGTTCTTCTAAGAAGCACTTTTTTTTTTTTAAAGATATTTTAAAATTTCACCAATAACAGACTTAACTTCTCGGGGGCGGATGTGGCTCAAATAGTTGGGCGTCCGTCTGCCATATGGAGGGACCTGGGTTCGATCCCCGGGACCTCCCGGTAAAATAAAAAAATATGTATAGAAGGCGCATGGGCTGCCAGGCTCTGTGTGCTGGTGAGCCGCCAGGCCCCAGGAGCCATGCAGCAAGATGATGACGTAAAAGGAGAGAGACAAGACGAGATGCTCCGAAAGCCCCGAAAACCAGGAGCCGAGGTGGCGCAGATGGCTAGAACACCTCTCTCTTACATCGGAGGTCTTCAGGATAGAAACCTGGTGAAGACTGGAGGAGGAGGATGAGAAGAGATGAAACAGACACAGAGAATTGCCCAGCGAATGGACACAAAACAGCAAATGGGGAAGGGGGGGTTTAAAATGGATCAAGTAAATAAATAAATCTTTAAAAACAAAACAAAACAAAACAAAACAAAAAACAGACTTAACTTCTAACCTAATCAACTACCTCCATCATGATTTTAAGACCTGAATCTATCTCCTCTGTCTTCTTTCTGGAATGGAATTTTATTATATTTTTCATTTAATTAATTTTTCCCCATTCCTTTGATTATTTTAATGGACTCTCTTTTCTGAAAAATGCCCAAAAACATAATTTTGCTATTGTTGGGATTGAATCATGCCCCCCATAAAAGGCATGTTCAGTTTCCAACCTCTGGACCTGTGGGCGTGAATCCATTTGTGAACAAGGCCTTTGAATGAAGGTGGGCCTTAATCTAATATGGCTAAAGTTCTTATAAGCAAAGGAGATTGGACATGAAGGAGAAGGCACAGGGAGAAGCCAGAAGCTTGAAGTCAATGGAACCCAGAAGAGAAAGAAGAAGCTGCTGTGTGCACTGCCATGTGATGGAAAAGCCAAGGGATCCCAAAGATTGCTAGCAGTCAGCACCACAACATCAGTCTTTGGGGAAGAAGCACTAACTTGCCGAAGCCTTGATTTTGGAATTCTCCTAGCTTCAAAACATGAGCTAATAAATTCCTATTGTTACAACAACCCATCGTATGGTATTTGTTTTAGAGCTAGGACACTAATATGGCTACAATTTCAGGATTTTCATAGATTACCTGAAGGTTATCCATAGACCTTTAAGATTAAGAAGCCCTACTCTCAATTTTCCCAAGTCTGTTTATCTTTCTTGAGATAAAAGAAATAAGTTCTCATCTCTACAGAACACCATGGCTGTGATATTTTTGTCATTTTGCTCTATTTCCAATGTGCTTCTTAAGGGAACCTAGGACTATGCTCAGGCTCATTGGGCCAATGCCTAAGGCCACACAGCTAGCAGCCACCCATTACCACAGGCTTGTTTTCTTACACGAATAAGACAAAAGTCCCTAATATGTGCAAAGATGAATTTTTCAGTTCATTATCACTGGATGCTTAAATAAGTCTAACTTATTAGCAATGAATAAAGACAGGTGTTAAAAAAGAATTAGGTCTAAACAACAACAACAACAAAAACAAAAAGAATTAGGTCCATAGTAGCACATTTTGAATTAAAAATTTAAAAAAATGGAACAAAAAGATAATTCAATAAAATGTATCCAACAAAGGGACAGGCTTCAGATGATTATCTCATGAGGATGGATGAGCCCACCATTTGGAATATTTATATCATAAAGCACAAATGTGTTAGACATGTTTAGAGGTGCTTTTTGAATATCAAAATAACCAGGAACTTTTGGCATTTAGTGGGAGGTGGGTGGGATGTAGACATTCTGTAACACAGAGAACTCTTCTGCACAACAGAGTTGTCCTGAATCTGTGCTAGACATTGATGTGGGTAAATAACCTGTTTATAATTATTTAAGCCTAAGAACTTAAGTCTGTTAACGATAAAAAGTTGTTTTTATAGTTTAAGTATACACTAAATTCCCAGGAATGCAATTATTGTGTAAACTAACAGAAGATTGACTTTGTTCAAAATGTTACAAGAGTTGTTTACTATTTCAGAAAATCACATAAGCAACAGCAATTATGGTTTCTGAGTCTATATATATATATTTTTTTTTAATCCCATTTTTTGTTTAATAACCTGTGTTAAATACACCTTCTTTACAATTTACCCTTTGGCTTAATCTTTCCATTGATAGGAGATCAGTCTCCTCTATATCTACCACCTAAGAACATATGACTTGACTTATGCTTTCTCTTTTCAATGAAATATACTGTTAAAATTTTAATGAAAACATCAATAATACCAAAACACCGCTTTCAACTGAACTTTCTGCAGTGATGGAAACATTCTGTATAATGTAATTATTGATCAACTTAAAATATCACTAGTGTGACTGAGGAATTCAATTTTTAATTATATTTAATTTTAATTAAATTTAAAATAAAATAACCACATGACAGCACAGCTTTAGACAATTTCAAATTGACAAAAATACTAAGCATACTTGTCCTACAATATATAAATTGTGACAGAAAGGCTAGTTTTACAGGAAAAATAACACTATGAAATAATTTTTTATAATACATAACTCTTACTTAGATCTGGCAATAATAAACAATCAGAACCTCTGCATGTTTGCCAGTGCTAACCCCTCAAACATTTCTTTCCCTTCTGTCACTACTGTATTCCTACTCACACCTGTATGTGATCTACTAGACACACAGCAACTGCCCTATCTTATTAGATATTTATAGTTTAAAATTAATTCTCCAAATAGATATATTTTCCATGTGACAAAGAGGAAAAAAAAGTAAAGTACATACAAATAAAGCCACCGGCCTAAGACAACAAAGTGGCACAGAACTCACACAAATTTTTTTTGTTCTTTTATTAAGTTCTCAATCACCTATGGCCTCTTACAAGAACAGTAGTAGGCTTAAGCCCTCTATGAGTTGTAAGAATTTACTCCTTCATATAGTCTAAATAAAGTCTTTCCCTGAAATAAAATGTAAGCTGTGTTGCTACCAATCATTCTTTTTATTATTCTCTATTAGAAAAATGGTTATTTTCCATGATAACAAATAATGAATTCCATTGTCCGAAAAAAATGTTTGCAGTTTTATGGACTGTTGTCTTTTCTTTACAGATATTTTTAAATTTGGGATATTAATTTTTCATGTATCTTATATTTAATATTAAAGCCATGGAATAGTGCTGCCTTGAAAGGGTAACAGGATGTCTCCAACAAGCACATTCAAAATAGAAATAGCCTGTGTTTTTACTGCATGGTGTGTTTTTTTTTCTTCTAACTTCAAGTGCTTGCCTCTGAGTGATCTTTGTGAACTCCAGTCTAAATGGATTCAATCCCAGAGTTTACCATGACCACTCTCTTTCACTGTGTACTTTCTCAGGCCATATGCTGCAGTAAACCAGCCTGCATGTCTGAGCTATATAGGAAAAGGGCAATTAAATCTGGTTCTGCATTTCTGTATTAAGAACGTGGTTTAAAGATTTGCCTTTGGAGAGGTTTTTTACGTTCTTTCCACAGACATTCTTTAACATCTGTCAGTGCATGCTAATGATGTTTCTCACCGACTTAAAATAGAATCTCCTTGACTAGTACTTTGATATATATATTTTATATATATATATATAAAATCATACAAAGCCAACTAAATACAAGGCTTGGATTGAACCTCAGTATCCAAAGAGAATACTGTGAGGAATTCTGGCTTTGCTAGTCAAATTAGCTGTCGTGCTGTAATCATAATTTTCAGAGGTTTAGGACAGTTCTTTTGAAATCATCAACTATCTATGTTTTCATCACAATAAGTTATAATAGTTTAGAACTTTGTATGATTTTCTCACAAATCCTTACTCAAAATTTTCAGATTTTAGAAGTAAACTTTTCCTTTTCTTTTTTGAAGAGAAAAAACTTAAAATTTCTCTAATTGATGTAAATATTCTCGCTGTCCTGATTTTGTGATAATCAGGGTAGGCTAAACATTCGCTATATTAGAAACCATGCATGTGTCCCCAGACCTAGTTTTTCTCCCTAGGTCTGGTTTTTAGGATGCTGGTGATAAACTAAACCTGATTTATCATATGACCATCCTGTATGGGAAATGACTGTAACTCTAGGTATCTTTGGTCAACCTTAAGAGATATAGCAGGTGGAC
>JAQZBX010092805.1:0-12247 GCA_029593785.1 Cabassous unicinctus
GTGGAGCCTCATGCGAATGGTGCCCCTTGGGGCTAGGCAACGTGGTAACCCTGGGTGCATGTCATAGGAAGACACACAGAATGTCCATTCTAGAAGGGGCCTTAATTGCAAGCATGTGAATTTACAGAGGAGGTTAGGGTTCTGCCCAGGGTCTTGGAGGCTGGGAAAGAGTCAAGGTAAGGATGTTTGTTTTCCAACACCTTCATCTTCCATGTTCTCCATGAAGATGCATTAACCACCTCTCTCAAAAGTAATGGTAAAGAAAGAGTTTGTAAAATACAATGAATGCGAAAAGTAAGAACCAAAGCAATTCACTTTCGGGAAAATAAAAAGCAAGCTTCTTTTTATTCAAATAATGCTAAACTGGTTAAATTTGGAAAGTAAATAGCAATCACCATCTATTCAGTACATATTAAGTGCCAGTTCTTTTGCTTTTTTTTGCATGTGTGTGTGTGTTTTTTGTGTGAACATATAATATAAATATATATTATATATATACAATTGTTAAAGTTAAGTATCAATACATTTAATTTATGGTTGAGGAACTATAGCCCAGAGTGATTTGGTGACTCATGCGTAAATATTATGTGTTAGTTGACACTAAATTCATTTTTTTAAAAAAAATTTATATTACCTTTTAGATCTCTTAGACTTCCCTATAGAACATGTTTTCTTTCTATTACCTAACCAATCCTTTTCTGACCCATAGTGTGACATCAGTAACAGTTTGATAATTGATAATTTCTCTAAGAAGAGAATGTTTGCATTTCAGCCAAAGACCGGAGTGAAAAAATGCCAACCAGAAGCATAGTAGACCCTGCAAGCAAGTGACAAGAATTATTTGAAACAGGAACAGAAGCTTTCTTTTTAATTTTAAATGTTTATTTGGCTTGCACTAAAATATTTTGACTTACAGATTTATTTTAAAGCACCTTCAAACCACAGCGAGAAGCATATGCAAAACAAGGATGGAAAGAAGGCCATGACTCTTGTTGGGCTGAGCCAGTGGGCATTACAAAGGAGAGAAGCTGGAGACTCATATGTTCCTGGAATACATAACTGACGTAATTCAAATGAGATCCTTTGCAGAGACATATTACCTACATGCCATTGCCTGTGGTCATTTTCAGTGCAGTCCTATAGAAGTGAGGAACCAGTTTTTGTCTTTCAGAGACCATAAGAAGGAGACAGCTTTCCCTCCGTAAGCAATGTGTCAGCTGTGGACATTAGACAATGGGATGGAGAAAAACTCCCAGGGACCAGGACTCTGAGTCACTTTCTCCTATCAGAGTGGGTGATCTTAGGAAGGCTTTGGTCATCTCTGGGTCACACCTTTCTCATCTATAAAATAAATTATAGGATGGGTCTTCAACTCTCAGGATTACTGAGTCTCTAAATCTTTCCGAGCAGATCATTCACTTTGTTCTAGAAACCAATGAACTTATTCCTTAAAGGTTGTTAATTTTTAGGTTTCAGAGAGAGTGGAAAGAATTTAAAGAACTTTTCCAGTGCATGAAGTATTTGCTTGAGTTTAAGGAATTTTAATTAAAATAAGCAAATGAGCTGCACAGCTTTAAAATATGCCAGGGTTCATGTAGCGGACTTGAAAGAAAATTCCCTAAGATTTAAAAGAGAAAGGGAGTAATGGGGAAGTTTCTGAAACATCAAATTCCTTTAGTTTGTTGTGAATGGAGTTTGCAACTTCCCTCTAAGCAGTTCTTATGCTGTTAATTCAGATTCCCATTGCAGATAAGACACAGAATTGTGTCTGATATGTAAGCCAGGAGTGAGAAGACAAGAAGAGGTCATCAGGTTGGGGTCAGGAACAGAGAAATTTATGCCTGAGGTCTAAGTTATCAATTGGAGGGTAATGAGTTAGACAGTTCAGTGACCTAGCACCAGAAAACTCAGGCTTCTGTCGCAGTTGAGTCAATCAGTGGTTCTGTGGAAGTCCTTTAACATTTTGTTTAAATGAGCCAGGCTTCCAAACTATAAAATGAGGCAAACAATACCTACATTTTTGGACATATGAATCACAAAATATAATGGAAATGAAACTAATTTTTAAAAAATGTATAATATTTATACATGAAAGAGAGTCAGTGCTGGTAGTTCTAGGATAAAGGCTGGTACCTGAAAAGACTGAAATCAATGGTAATTTCAGACCGATGGATGAGTCCTCCATACATCAAGCAAGGTGAGCTGGGTTGGTTCAAGAAGAGAAAACAATAATGGGAAGTGTTGTAGGTTGTAGGCTTGGATTGTCCTGGCTAATTGTCATCAGTCTTCAGTGGTCAATCTGACCCTGCTTGCTATAGGATTTTCATCATGTCTCTCTGCTGACTCAAAACCAAACCAAACCAGAAAAAGGAGGAAAAGCAAAAGAAATCACCTTAGAAACCAAAATAAGAAACAAATTTCATATCCAACCCCTAAGCCATACTCCAGGAAGAAAAATAGTAGATGAAAATAAGCATAGGAGTGCTTTTCCCATTTATAGGTATAACTTATACCTGAGGCTGTGTCAGAAAACCTCATTCCCCCTGGAACCCCTCCCTGCTCTTGCCACCAAGTTGAGGATGTGAACACCAGAACAGGGTCAGCAGATGTGTTGCTATGTCAACATCTTCTTTCCATTGTTCCCGTACAAACATTTTCCATCTTTCCCATGATCCAGCTTTCAAGGCTGCCTTCAATTTCCCAAATATACTACTCCATCTCCACTTACATCCATCAGTCCCTGGTAGGTCAACTGTTTGTTCTGCTCAGTCAGACACAACTGTGCTCCCCCATGTAAGAGTTCTGAAGAACATGTCTGCCTCCAACCTCTGCAGCATCTTGGTATGCCCTTTCACATGCCTTTCTTTCCTCCCACCTGCAACTCATTAAGATAATTTATTTTTTGCAATTTTAATTTTAGCTGCAGCATAAATTTTACTCCTTTAAAGAATGTGACTGGCTGACTGGTTTTAAGTGATGTTAAGGTGATTGTAGTGACAGCACCCACACTAAATGACAACATGGGGTGAATGGTGGAGAGTAGTAATTTCCCTTACACTGAGTAAGACAGAAGGGACTGAGCTTGAGGGAGTGGCTTGGGGTAGACACTACCAAGTACCTCCTGCAAGTAACCGTTGTGGGAAACAGAAGAGAGGGACTAAGAGATGGCCATGGAATAGCTTTCCTGGGACTGATATGATGGCCACAAAGAAGAAGTAAATAATTTACAAGTAAGGGAAGGAAACATAAAGGGCCTGTAGACATCAGAACTGGGATTGTATCTTGGTTCTACCCCTTACTCATTGTGTCATATTGAGCAAGGTTGGGGACTGGATCTCAGGGTTTGGTTGGGACAAATGGCAAGGTGGAGGTGAAGGTGGAAAAGAGGAGTCTTCAAATGGTAACTAGAGCTAGATTGTGAAGAACTTTGTGAACTAAAATTAAATTTTTATTTTATTAATGACAAAAATTGCTTTGTCAAAGTGGTAGAGGAATTGTATTCAGAAAAGAATTAGGGCAACAAATTAGAAGACTAGTGTAGCAGCCTAGCGATCTGGAATAACATAATAGTAGTGGTGGCAGCAAGGAGACAAGTTTAACAACTAATAAGAAAAAATCAGTTGGATTATTTGAGTCAAGAATGACTCCCTGCTTTCTAGTAAATTGACTGGCAGTGCTAATCATAACATCAGAAAATGTTTATATTATACGGAGAAAATTGAATTTTCTTGATGGCATTTTGACTCAAAAGGCATGAGTGACATGGAGGAGGAAATGCCCTGTAGATAGTTACATTTGGGTCTGGAACTCAACTGCAGATAAAGATTAGAAGTTATGATTTGTACAAGAATGCAGCTCCAATCTTATATAGAACTACATATTTTGGCTCTCTCCATGTATATATATATATAGGATGTGAGGGCATGCAGGTATGGTCAAGGGGTGATTGATAATTAGCATGGTGACTGATATTTCAATGATGTTCTTTACAATGTATTTTTACAATGTACATTCATTTCAACCCACCAAAATGAGTTAAATATGGATGATTAATATCATCTCCATTTTTCTAAGGGAAACAGAAAGGTCAGAAAGTTATATATTTTCACAGCAGTCACAAGGCATAAAATAGTACATCCAGAAATTCAAGTCCAAGTTCCAAAACCATTCCACCTCACAGTGTCTTTCTGCTACCCTGAGTCCTGTGTTGCTCCTCTAAAATTGCCAGTGAAAGACCAAAGTCAGTTGTCAGAACAGCTCCTGAGCCAGAATATTATTTGATACTGTGGATTTGGTCTCTCATCCATCTGTTGCCACCCATATTTGATATCTCATGGCTATTGGCTCCTTGAATTTGAACTTTTTTGACTCCTTTAAGGAGAGAATTTAATAGACCTTATTCCATGAGTATTTGGTTCATTACATTTGGCAAAAATATTACCATGACTTGATCTTTGTGTAGAACTCTTATCACCAGAGCTTCTGAGCAAGGAATAGAAAATTTTAATGGTTAGTCCCTAAAATAATCCCACTTTTGCAAAAACATTTTTTAACAATCTCTGAAGAGATTTTAATTAAACCAGGATGAGTTAGGTCCTGTATCAATGAGGGAAAAAGAAGTCTCTTCTGAAGGGAGAGAAAGTGGGACCAAGAGGAAAGATCAGTTCAGCAGCATAAGTTCAATAATAGTAGGTCACCATGCAGGAGGTGAAAAAGGTTCTCAGCTAGTCTCTTGGTGATTTGATTGGCCTGGCATAGGTGAGATGCCTACCTATTAACTGATCCACTGTGACCAGCATAGGCAAGATTCTATTGATCAAACCTGGCTGCAAGTCACTCTATCAATCTAATCAAGGCAGTTGGGGAATGAGTTTCTATTCCTGAGAATTCAGGGCACAGGCATGTGTGTATAACCTGGTCAATTGTACTTCCATTTTAAAAGTAAACTTTTCTAATATTAGAGCCAAGAAGACAAAGACATCAGCGTTAAAAAAAAATAAATTGTATCCAAGATATTTCTAAAGTCTAGTGACAATTCTTAGTTTTGGGAAACTATTTGATTTAAGAAACATTTTTTCAAAAACACCTAAGATATAATAACAATTGCTCCCAGCACATCTATCTGATAAATTCCATGGAAAGTGAAGATAATACAAATATTAACTAGAGCCAACACCAATTTACTTAGAGTCAAGAAGAAAGAGAAAGGAATGGGAAATGCTGGAAATAGCCATCAGAACCCTTGTCTATTTTATGTTTTTTCTAGTCTTAAGATATTTTTCAATTGGGATACTTACTGGAAGATAGGAGAGAAACCAAAGGGCTACATGAATCCAGATTTTAAATGATAATAAGACAGGTTGGAGGTAGAAAAATATAGTCCTATTTATTGTGCCTTGAGAAGTAAGTATATAGATTACCAGGAATTTCCCATAGAGCAATTTGATGCTGGGATTGGGGGAATGAGGAGAGGCACTAAATTGTTGGCCAATCATTGTTATCCTTGATTCTTTATTTTGCCTTTTATCTTGAATTCTATAACAAACATTCTGTTATTTCAAATTACAGCTTCATCTGCATTTCTCATGGAACGAATTGTTATTCAGTGAACTTGGCTCTTTAAAATAGTATAGCACTCTGCTTCTGGTACTCTCTGAATTAATGTACAAGTTGTAAAAATCTGGTCTGAGAACTGACCCTAATGTATATATTGTTTCTATGGGTAACTGGGTACAGAGTGCCACGTAACTAAATTCCAATTATAGATCCTGTCCTACATTGGGGAAATCCTTGGAAGACCTTTGCAACTCCGCCCAAGACTGGTAATCATGGAACAAAATCTTAGCTCTCATGGCATAGACACTGATTTCCTCACATTTATTTTAGACCCTGTTAGTATGCTACAACCTGCCCTTTCATCTGGGGATATGTTGAAAAGACATGGAAAAGATTAAAACTGAGGTTTCCTCCACTACATTATAAGATAAGCAAGGGAGCCCACATACCATGAGCAATCAGTGATGGTATAGGGAAGATGAGGTTAAATGGGGACTGTTAGAAGCCAAATAACTGATACCCTGTTCTCACCAGTCATGCTTCCATAAAAGTCAGTAAGTTCTGGGTACTGGAGCCATATGTGGTACTTTAAAAAAAATCATACTTCATGATCTTTCCTATTTTTAAACCACTGCAGTATTTATTGCCTATACTCTAAGTCAGTCATTTTCCATATGGTGAACTGTGGAAATCTATGTCAAAGTTTCTCTTTAATGTGCAGTAACTTCCTGGAAGATGGGGCCCAGCCTTGGATGTTGCCTCCTCACCCTCAGAGTCCTGTTCAATGCCTGGCACGTGTTCTCAGGGAGTGAGCTCTGCCTGAATGAAGCTACTTTCCCAGAAGCTTTCCTGGAATATTTTATTTGGTTTCCAGCTATTCCAGTGGTAATTTCCAAATTACACAACTACTAAAATTGCATGCCTGACACAGCCAACTTGATAAAAAATCCTATTATTGTGAATCAACCAACCAATGGAAGCCTTTTGTAGGTGGAGAAACATGAGTATAAATTAGATCAACATTGGAAAATCTCCACATTTTAACTTTAAAAAAAATGGCCAAAGAATTGTACCATAAGAAATGTCTTTAGAGGACTGACAGGGTAATAGCTCTAGGGAGATATGAAGATACCTGGGGGAGAGAAGAGATGATTTAGAAAAGCAAGAGAGAAGAAATAAGACTCATAAAACTGGAGAGGAGACTACTTGCTTTCTATTCTCGAAGAGTAATAGAATAGAAAGAGAGAGTAAGAGAATAGAAAGAATAGAAGAGTAATGGGATAAGCTAAATGCATCGACATTGGCTTCATATTCTTGATGGGTAGAGTGATTGTAACAGGACCACTCAAAATTGCTATTGGGGGGGTAGAATAAATAACTCTCTCTTCATTCTCACCTTCAAAAGGGCTCACCACCTTATAAGACCAAAAACCTCAGCAGCATGGATGGTAAAAGTATATTTGCCAGCTTTGTTTCAGCCACTGCGATAAAGTGAAATTGTATGTTTCTGATGAATAAACATGTTAATTTTAATTTGTGATAATAGTACAAAAGCAGTCTGCTTCAAATATGGCTAGCACCTGGACCACTAAAAGAGCATTTCCATATGCAGTGCTCTCTAAACAGTGCCGAATTACTAATTCATTCTTCTAATAGTGGCTTAATCAGGGTAGGCACAGATGTTTATGGAGGTTACGATTTTACCATCAGATACCAATTGTTCCAAGCACGAATGGGAAAGAAAGACCCTTCCCCAAAAGAGAGCAGCATTCCAGGGGGTGACATGCAAGCAAGATTATATCAAATAACATATTCAATATTTTACTATCACCCTATGTTTAGGAACCAACAATGTATTGTCTTCATAATACAAACTGTAGAAATTAAGCACATCAAAAGTCTTTGTGAGTCGAGAAACAAGGAATAAGAATGGTTGAGGAGCACTAAAATTGCTGTTAAGTTTCTTGCATGCATAATGCACATCTTCTGGTTATTTTTCTCTTTTATCTCTCTTTTCCCCTTCTTTGAGACACCTAATAGCCTCATGATCTGTGGAGAATAAAGTCTCTGTGGTTGTGACATACTTAATGTGGCCTCCTCCTTGCTTCATTCTCAGACTCCAGGCTAAACACTGAGGACTCAATGAGAACTTATATAAAGCCCCTGATCTCAGGATGCTCACACTCTAGTAGAGAAAACGGTTAAATAAACAGATGGTTGAAACATAACATAATGAGACTTAAGCACGGGATGGAGTAGGATGGTATAGGAATACCCAACCGATTCTAGAGTTAAACAGAAAAATTAAAACTAGCTGATGAAACATTCTTATAAAAACTGAGCAGGGCAATTACCAGTGAACAGAGCTCAGAGGAAACCACCTATCTGCAGGGGTTGTCTTTACTTTAGCAATGCACCAGTTGTCTTCAGGAAGATTCTGATTATGTTTACATGCTTTCTTTGCTCCTCTTTCACTATGAACAAATACTATGTTCCCAATGCACACATTAGTTTCTGTGGAATTTATTGCTATAAATTCAGCAAAATAATTTATGGGTGAGATGATTTCAGGTGTTTAATTGGAAATGTCTTCCCTTCTGCCTTCATTACATAGACTGAAGGACCATTATTCAGAACCCTTTAATGAAAAAATATTTCTAAATCAAATTATTTTTAAAGTAGTGAGTTTTTTTTTGTCCACATGAATAAACGTCTCAGTTGACATTTATAAACCATTCACTTCTCTGATTTGCAACTGGGTACTGATTCCTCTTCTCAGCATGAGGCTGGGAGTGGTAGTGTGTGGGTCTGTGGCTTCCCACAGTACAGTGAGAAGGCTGGAGATTATCATCCCCACCTCCTGTCCTCAGGTGTGTCACATTCTCCTGGTCCCAGGAAGCTTCAAAACAACGCCTCAACCCCATCACCAACTATAAGTTCAAATAAAAGGAACGGAAGAGGCATGTGTAGAGAAGTCACATCTGAGTCCAAAAGACTTTGATCTCTGGCATGTCTATGTGCCAGCTGGGCCCTGAATAGCAAAACAGTTGCATCACCTGCTTTCCAGTTCATTGGACTCACCCCAGACAACTAACAAGGAGATGATGATGGACAACCACCACACCAAGGAACCGAGAGAGTCTACATCTGCAAGCAAGAGAGTCCCATCCATCTGTCCCATGGAATCTAAGCCTCCTCTCAATTAGAGATGAAGTGGGCATTACCATACCAGAATCCTCAGCATTGGGGAATGAACTATGGACTAAAGAAGACTTACTGGTATTCTATTATATACTTATTGTGAGCCTAGCAATGGAGGAAATTATATCATTAATGTGGAGGCAGTGGCCATTAGAGGTTCTGAGGGCAGGGAGAGGGAAATACAGGTCAAATATGGGGGCATTTTGGGGAAGTGGGAATTTTCCTGAATAACATTACAATGACAGATACAGGCCATTACATATCTTGCCATAACCTACAAAATTGTGCAAGAGAGAGTGTAAACTACAATGTAAACTATAATCCATGCTTAGTGACAATGGTCTAAAATGTTTTCATCAATTGTAATAAATGTACCACACTAATGAAAGATTTTGTTAATGTGGGAAAATGTGGGAGGTATAGGAAGTGGGGCATATGGGAATCCCCTATATTTTTATGTAACATTTATGTAATCTAAATACCTTTTTAAAAATATATATATTAAAAAACAAACGAACAAAAAACCAACGCCTCATTATGAAGTGATTTTCCTGCACTTGCTTCTTTCAACTACTTTAATCACTGAAGCTCTCTGATGATCCCACAGGGCAGTAGGGCATGTGGTTAAGTCTGCCTGTGGGCTCAGACTGCCTTGTGGTCAAATCTAGCTCTTCTCAACCCTGGGCCTGAGAGCATGTTGACTGACTTCTTTGTGACTTCACATTCTCATTCTTAAGATGCAGGTGACAATAGTAACTCTCACACAGGATGTGATGAAGATTGAATGATGCATGGTCAGTACTGAAAAGAGGGCCTGGAACAGAAGAAGTGTGTGGAAAATATGCTGGCTGATGGGCACGGGCTTTGGGCAAGTACCATGAGCTCACCGCACAGTTCAATCACTGTAAAATGAAAATAATAGTAGCAATTAGTTGATAGAGTTACATGGTTGAATAACTTAATATAAGTAAAGAGCTCAAAGCAGCACTAGTATATCATAAGCATTTGATACATATTTTTAAAAAGCAAAATGAACACTAGACTAATGCAATTATGATATGTTTTAAATTACTACTATGGACCATACGCTATACATTGGTTATGTTCGTTTAATTTTATTTTCACAATGACCTTGTGAAGCATTATTATTCATTTTACAGACGTCAAAACTGAGACTCAAGCTTAGGAGAGTTCAATTATATAACACCACCCAGTTAGCAAGTGGTCGAGACAGAATTTACTTAAAGGTGTTTGACATCTGTGGTTGTCCCCTATTTTCAATGCCAATTGGAAGAATTCCAGAAAGTTCTTTTTCAATAGCAAAAGAAATGAAGTTCTTAACCAGTGCTGGAAACCATTCCTTTAACTTACACATACCTAGTCAAATACTTCTTCAGGTAGAGCTGATAGAGCCAGATGGAAGAGGTATGGAAATGAACCATCACTTTTGGCTGTGATCTTAAGGCTGACAGCACATCCTCATAGGCACCACCATAGCCAAGGGAGCAGTGGGCTTCACTCCTTCCTTAGCCACGAGGTTATAACCACAGGGCAGAGGCTCTTGGGCTTCAGTGCTTGCCTAGAATGATTCACTTTCATTGAGAATGCTGGAATCCTTGCATTTTGTTTAAGGATCTTTATTTGCTCTGAAATACCTGTATGTATGAGAAAATGTGTTTGGTTTTCCTGTGGTGCCATTTGTAAACAGGACTTTGCAGTTAAGCCATGATGGGTGCATTTAGTGAATAATGAATAATAAATGGAGGAGGGAGGCGTTGAAAGGAAAAAAAGCTAAATTCACACAGCTCCAACTAAACTAGAGTGGAGCAGGTGTCTTTCAACTTAAATAAACTCCTCCTACAGAATTTGCTACTTATCATACTGAGAGATTAATAATGAAAATATAAAGCTATGATCCTTTCATTTCCTACTTAGAAGCAGAGCGGGGACCTCTCATCTTCTATATCCCTTAGAAAATTCACAAGACAGATGTATCTTACATTTTGAAGATGTCAAGCTTAAAATTAGAAAGATTACATAATTAAGTAAAGTCAAACAAAAAGTAGTAGTAACAACGACAAATACATTTTGAGCTCCTAGCACATGTCTAATACAGTTTTAAGGGTGTTTAGGGCATTAATTATTATTTTTTAACTCCTCATGGAATGTCTACTATGTATGTACCAGGCATTCTTCTAAGACCTAGGGATGCAGGTTGGAAAACACACCAAACTGCCTGCCCTCATAGAGCTCATGTTCTTTTGGTGGGACAGTAAACAAATGAGTAATTTTTATAGCATGATAATATAGTATATGTGCTATGGAGAGAAATAAATCAAATCAGAATAAGGAAAGCTAGGAGGATTGCAATTTAAATTGGTGAAGGTGAAGCCCTGAAAAAGGAAGTGAAGAGAATTGAGCTCAGTATCCAAGATAAAGTATTGACAAGTTACACCTGTATGAAACTAGCTGGTAACATCAATGTAGCAGGGCTGGAGTTAGAAGTGGCACCAACAACAAGTGGGGTGGTGCATAAGTGGGCTCAGATACATGAGTTCACACATAACTAGGATTCTGTGTTGTTTATACCACTCACTATATTATGGGTAAGGCACACACTTTAGACAATATCATCCTGGGTTTGAATACTCTCTCAAGGTTAGTGCCCTTGACAAATTTCTTGGACTTGCTGTGCTTCAATATCCTTAGTTGTAAGTTGAAGAAAATTGGTCATACTGCATAAGGCACTTGTCTAGATGAATGAATTCTCTGATCTAAATTGCTACCATTCTTTCTCCTGGAATCTTCTCTCCACACGTTGCCTTTTTACACCCTAATTCGGTCATGCCCACTCCAGTGTTGTTGTTTTGTTTGTTTGTTTTTTCTTCTCTTCTTCTCTTTTTTTTTTTTCTTTTCAAGTTGTCTTTACCTGAATCCATCTTTGCTCAGATTTCATTATGACTGACTCTTACCCTTTTGGTACATGTCCTCAAATATCATCTTCTCAGTGTGTCCCTGCAAGGACGTTATCTGGAGCTACTCCCTTGTAAGGTGATGCTCGACTTTCTTAACATTCTCCCTCAGCATCCTTCATCATCTCCAGGCTGAATAATAGGACAATAGACACAAGGAAAAAGGAAAATAAGTCCAATATCTGGAAGGAAATAGCTCCAAACAGAAATTATTTCAGTACCTAAATACTAAGATAAAAGCAGGAACCAGAGGAAAATGTGTAAGAATGGATGCTAACCATGTTGGAATGTGAGATAAGGTGGGGATTCAACTACACACTTGACATAGCAGCAAAGACATGTACCTTGTATTCCATCATTAGGTCACCTAGAACGAAACCCAATGTGCTGTGGATGACTCTTTGAAGCTCAGATGCAATGATGATTAACAATAATGACGAGATCGGGCGCGTTCAGGGTGGTATGGCTGTAGACAGATGGACAACAGACATTCCAGGGAATGGAGAGGGCCTGCAGCT
>JAQZBX010092806.1:0-12228 GCA_029593785.1 Cabassous unicinctus
TGAACTGAATAAAATCAGGGATGACTGCATTAAATTGGACAGACAAAAATACATCAAAACAAATAAATGGTTTTCTTCTTTTTCCTGGAAAGAAAATGTCTTGAAATGAAAAGTACCTATGTTTAAATGACTTCAGTTACCACTGGCTTAATATTAATCAACAGAAGAGGATTCTGAACATTTCAAAACTGATGGATAAAAGCTGGAAAAGAAAGAAAATATGCTCAATAAATAGCTGTTGAATGAAGGAACGAATATATCATATGGCCAGAAAGAAAAAAAAGGACTCTCATCTTTTCTGCTGCTAACTGAATGAGACAATGTTAGAAATTGACAAAATTTGTTGAAATTTTGTCCTTTTTGGTCAGTTTCTTCTCATTAAACAATTCACATTCTTCTCTTTTTTATTAAAAGTTCATTTTCAAAACATATTATTGATGGAAGGCCTGAAAAGATAAACAATCTATCCCTTACCTCTAAAATTTTCAAAGTTTCTTTTCCCTTTTTGGACCTTTAGAATATGGATTTCAAATAATAATGTACAAACACATATACACAAAATTTTGTAAGCCATTATAGAGAATTCAAGGACTACCAAATGTCCTCTATGGATCTGTTGAGGATTCACAAACCCAGATTAAGCATTCCATCTCAAGGCATTTCAAATTGAATTTGCATATTGGGATCACTGAGAGACATGTTTAAAGAACATTCAATCAACTTTTAGAACAAATAAAACATGCCCTTCTCCTGAACTAATTTATTTTTTTAATCTCAACAGTACTTTGAATTTTGAAAAAAAAAGTGTTTTCTTCCTTAATGTGGCTTCTTGGAAGACCAGAGTCAAATTGTCAGTCTATCTTTAAGAACTCAGTCAGGCTCTTGTTGTAGGTATTTTATCTGGAAACTTTATCTGTGACTTCATTTAATTCCTTATTTTCCCATTCCTCTTATTTCTTCATCTGGTTTTAATAAAGTCATATTATATCTCTGTATGTTTCCTCATATACTTGGGGAGAGAGAATTTTCAAAATAAGTACATGATATAAAGAAAATCGTCCTTAAACTTAGTATGCATATCTGTTTTAGCTTACCTGACTGCAGGGTTTTTTAAAATTTGAATTCATTACCAATATTTAGACATCCCAACACTTCACATAAAAATCCAATTTCTGACATCTCTGGAAAAGTTTAGAATTCCAGTCTTCCTGAGCCAGCATGCAAGCAGACTCACAGTCCTGAGAAGCAGTTTTGATCTCCAGTAGTCACAGTTCCCACATCAATTTTGCTTATTTATTTATATTGCCTGAGTAGTCAATGAATTCAAACCCTTTAAATTCAATTAACCATTAGGGGTAACTCTTTAAAAATGGATTAACGTCAGGATTTTGCAACCCCCAAAAATTATTTTTTGAAATGAGAATCAACAGTTTCAATTCATTCTGCACGCTTTCACTGAGCCTCTCTACCCGTGGCCCAGCAACAGGTGATTAATGAGTGGAGCAGAAGTCTTGGTTCTGGCTGCAGCACGATGCTCTTACCTCAGGGTGTCAGGTGCCACCGATGTTCAGTCTGGACCGCCCTAGCACAAAGCATTGTCTAATTGAACTGTGCAAAGTCAGATTCTGAACCGAAGGTGGAACGATACTTACTGCAGAATATTTGCTAAAGAATCTACTCTTGAGTCCTCTAAATTACACAGTTGTCTAAGCAGCCCTCCGCCTCTTAACAGGCGAATGGGCAGGAAGGCAAACGATGCCTTGGCTCTGTATTAAACCACCAGTAACGCAGCTCTGGGCCAGGGCCCACTGGCTGAGGAAGCTGGAGTTCCCGGAGCAACCGCCACGTCCCACCCTGGTGACCCCGCTCCCGAGTCTTTCCTGCTAAAGACCTTCAAGCCGCAAAGCTTGGTGGGACAAGGCTCTAGGGCATTTCACCCAATCATTTCAAAGGGCAGAATTGCTTTAAAGAGGTTCATTCTTGGGCTAATTTACTATCCTTGAAGACCCAACAGGCATTAATAGCTCCTTTATCGAAGGTTCTTGAATTTTTTTTTGCAAACAGCTGGTCACCTCATTGGCAAACCACTTGGCAAATGGAAAATCTCAGGGACTTTTCCCCCCTTTGTGCGGTGGGTCAGGTCGCCCGTGTGCCTGCAAAGATCTCAAGAGCCTTAAGTTCTTGCGCCAGGATATTTAATTGTAGATACATGACATTATGCATTTGCTGAAACTACCTAACCTTGACAATGTAGAGGGAACATTAATGTATGCAAAGATGAATTCATTTTCAGGGTATGCAAAGTGTTCAAAAACAATCTAAGTGTATTACAAACCTATAAAATGCTTTCCCTGAAGGGTATGGGAGGAAAGGTACTGAAAGTTATATTGGATATGAATGGAGTTTGTAAAATGAATCAGTGGACACTGTACATAAATACTGTACTCTAGTTAAGAAAGTTGTATCCCAGCAGTATTAAAAATACTTTTACAAGTACATTCATATTAAGCAATGAAGTAAATATGTGGCAGATGGGGGAATATGCTTCTCAGTGTGGTTTGGGATGTTACAGATAAACAAGGGGAGGATGCTGGACTGTTCTGGGTTACTGGTTTTAGAGTTGGACTCATCTGTATGAACTGCATAGGTGAATATAGATACATAAGGATTGCATGTAGAAATATTTAGAGGTATGCGTATATACACAGCACAGTGTACGCTCGTGTATTTCCTTACAAACTCCCTGGATAGGGCCCAGTGGCAAGGCACATGTAGTGTCCAGAATTTGGATTTAATGCCATTATCAAGTATGAGTCTTCATGGGGAAATACTTGACTGCAGGACTTTTGAAATACACAAAAAGAGACTGGAACTTCTTGTAGTAACAGAAAGTAAGTAGGTGTTTAAATAAAATCTTATTTTATTAGCTCAAATAAAATCTCAAGATGGGGTTAATATCAAAAAAACACAGGGCACAGCTGAAAGAGCTCCCATGGCAAAAATGGAAGAAATTGAACAACAACAAAATAATACTGTATCACACCCAAAGTACAAAATAAATGTCATGAATCAATTGTAATATAAATAACTGATTGATAAATAAGAGTTATATCTCTTATGTAGATTAATTCCAATAATTTATGCAGATATTTCTTTCTCAAGGCTATGGAGGAAAAATACCACTCCTCAATGTGGGCCTCACATTGTGACTTCTTTCCAAAGTTGTGTATGGAAGTCAGAGGAATTAGGAACTTTATAATGGGGGAACCTCAAAATACCACTGATCAAGGTCAACATCAGCAATGATTTCACATTGATAAGATGTACCCCAGATATGATGTGATGAAAATGGCACTTTATGTCTGATGTCTTCCTCCAAATCTCATAAATCCAGTCTAATCATGAGAAGAACATCAAACAAATTAAGACTGGGGGACATTTTACATTATACCCAACTGGCATGCCTCAAAAGTATCCAGGTTAACAAAATGAGAGACTGAGACGGTGTCACTGCCATGAAAGACCTAAGAACTTATGACAAATAAATGTAATGTG
The DNA here is from genome assembly GCA_029593785.1 of Cabassous unicinctus. NCBI lineage: Eukaryota > Metazoa > Chordata > Mammalia > Cingulata > Chlamyphoridae > Cabassous > Cabassous unicinctus. The sequence goes on from JAQZBX010092806.1 coordinate 3,556, forward strand.
TTATTTTTTGATGGGTGATATTAAGAAATAAATTCGTGAAATGCAAAAGCCTAGAAACATCTAACTCCAAGATTCAATCCAGACACAATTGCATGCCTTGACAAGAATATCACATTTCTGTAAGCCTCACATTCTTCCTCTATTAAATCAGAATGTGAAAAATGATTTCATAGTATATTTTAAAGAATTAAATAAAATAATGAATACAAATATCTGATGTTGTGCCTGAACTGATAATGAATATTTTTATTCATTGTGGTTCAACTCCACACAGATTCACTCCCTAAATATCCTTCCCACTTTTACTGTGCTGTTTTGAGGCTTCATCATCTCTGTAGGGTTCTGGCAACAGTAATAGTCACATCAACCCAGAGTGAGCTTTCCACAGGGAAAGTCTTTTCATGAACATCACAATTTATAAACCCCGCACTGACTCTCAATATTTCAAATGTAAATATCCATCCTGTGGGTAAAATGCAAAGTTCTCTGTTATCTGGCTGCTGCCAAATTTACCAGACTCATTTAACACTTTTCTAGTCCTGACCTTCATTGTTCATCAGATGTTAAGGACCAGTATTCAAACCTCACCAAACCTTATGGTTATATTGATCCCACATTTGTGTCCCTGTCATCTCTTCTTGATGTGCTTCTACCCCCTTCTCCTACTGGAATTACTCCTATTCCTCCTTCTAGGCTCAATAAAATTACCAGCTCCCTTGTGAAGCATACACCAACTTTCACAAGATAAGTCCAAACTTTAAGGTCCCACTTCACAAGGATGTCAGTGCCACCAGAAGATATTGCATGTACTCATTTGTATTTCTCTTGCATGTGATCTCTTTGAGATACGGAACAATGTCTTACTCCTTTCTTTATTATCAAAATAATATTTAGTGCCTAACATGAAGTATTTGATGATTAAATGTTTGTTGAATGACGAAAATTTTTTTTAAAAATGAATATGGTTAAATAGATGCTTGCAACAATTGTAGATAAAGAAGCAGGGTGAAAAAAAGAAGCTGCCAAGAAAGGGAAGTTCCATGAGTGCGTGCTAATGCCAGAAGACGCAGGTTATAGAATGAAGACAGTTTGCTGTATCTGTTATCTCCCTTCACAATCAGGCTTTTTAAGAAGGCAAACTTTGTATTTTAAGCTCTCTTTATGTGCATAACCTGTTGATGTCCAAAATACATTCTCTTAGTATCTGTGAGGATTCTTTGTCTCACCAGAAATTATCAAGGCAGGGTCTGAATTCACTAGTGCAGAATCTTACTTGGATGAGGGATGAAGTTGGAAGCTCTGCTCTCAAGAAGAAAAGGGAAATGGAACCACTCATGAGGTCTCTAGTCGACACAGCTGTGTTTTCTTATGACCAGAGATTAATAAAGTAGACTTGAGAGAGTGTAGAGAAAGCATTTAGTTTCTGTGTCTTTAGGAATTTCACTCCCATAAATCTCATTAATGAAATATTCTTTTGTCTCTTTACTCCCTGAGATATTTAGTTTTCTGGAGTCAAGAAAGAAAAACACAATGCAAACGTGTGCATGTTTTGACCCTTGGAAGACATCTATTGAGCTCCATGATCATCTCTTATCCCAGTGGACTCCCTCCTCCCAGGAGGTCACCTCTCTTTAGATTTGTACTCTAATATTGCAAGGTTTCCCAAAATGATTTCCCTATCTCTTTCTGGAGAGTGATTCCTGGTACACTAAAATATCTTCTGTCTGACCTGTCTACTCTGGAGTTCGTATTCATACATGGGTCTGCTGTCTTTCAAGAGGATTTCCTCTTGTCTCACTGTTTCTCCTTTCTCTCCCATAGTTAGCAATATATATTCAACTCATGCAAACATTTGCTTTCTCCAGCATTCAACAAACATTTATTCAGTAATACTGTATGGTAAGTTTTCAGCAATGTTCTGGAGATGAAGAAAATATAACTGTTTTGCTTCCTCTGAAAGTGTTCACTGTCTAAGCAGGCCAGGGACATGAAAATAAATAAAGTTAACACCCTAAAGTGTACTGCAGTCCTGGTGAATTGTAATTCCATGTGAATTAGGATTAACTTTTCTATTTCTGCCAAAATCACTCCTGGAACATTGATAGGGATTAGGTTGAACCTATAGATCACTTTGGGTAGTAGTAGCATTTTAAGAATTTTAATTCTTCCTATCCATGAATACAGGATATATTCCCATTTACTTAGATCTTCTCTAATTTCTTGCAACTGTGTTTTGTAACTTTCAGTATACAAGTCATTCACATTTTCATTTAAAATTATTCCAATGTATTTTATTATATTAGGTGCCATGGTGAAATATTTTTTTTTTAATTTCCAGTTGAAAATTCTTTGATAGTTTATAAAACAATCTGATTTTTGCATATTAATCTCATAGCATGCATTTGGCTGAATTCATTTATGAGCTCTAGAAGTTTTCTTCTGGAAAATTAGGTATTCTCTATATAAAGAATCTGGCCATCCCCTACAGATAATTTTACTTCTTCCTTTCTTATTTGTAAACCTCTCATTGATAATAGGATGGTGTGTAGAAATCCCATCTTTCTGTGATGAGTGTACTGTAAAGACCCAATTTCTTTAATAAATAAGAATAAAATAAATAAGTAAAAGAAGAAGAGAAATATCCATAGTAAGTAGGATTTTAAAAGAATTCTAAGAGAGCATTTACAGTTTGTGTAATTTTAATGTTAGACATTGTGTCGATTGGGACATTCACTGTGTTTTCCCATATTGTAAAAAAATCATCTAGCTCAGTATGATGGACATTCTTTAGTATTTTATAATAACAAACATTAGCTAAAAAACAACTTCCAATTTGAAATGGAACAGATTGAAGATGAGCACTTAACATACTATATTTTCAGGCATTGCGGTACAGCCCTGGGGGCCAGAATCCTCCATGGTTGAGAACCACTGGCTAAAAGACTTACAACTGGAAACAACTTTAAAGTTCCCAACAATGTTCCAGCCCTTATTCAGTTCATAATTTTATCAAATATTTAACTTTGAACATCACCCATATCTTAAAATATAGAATTGGTATCATAATATTATTGCTCTGAGAGAAAGGAGTTTTGTAAGAATTCAATGAGAAAATCCTTAAAAAGGTGCTACGCTCAGGGAATGTTGCAAAAAAAGATCAAATATATTTCTTTCAATTAGCTAATATTTTCAAATAAAGGTTAAATGTTACCTCCAAGCTTGAAATACAGACAGCACATTTGTAATTCATTGGAAAAAATGTAATTTAGCCAAGGGATATACTGGTTATGGTTCCATTTCCAAGGAGCATAGTTTCTCAGTTTGTTGAAAAAGAGAAAATAATGTTTGGGAGACAACCACAGGAGTCATATCCTCACCCCAATGCAATGCTTAGAGAGTCAAGTTTACTAGCAAGCATGGCTTTGTAGTCATAGACATCATGAAAACATTTTGTTCTAAATATGGGAAAGGTGCTGGAAGGTTAGTGCTACACAAGCCATCATAATCCATGAGAAGGAAGATTGATATACTGGATACATCCAGTGGACCTGGTTTTGTGGAAACAGACTGTCAGCAGGAAGAATTTCCATTGCCTCCTGATAGCTCAGGGGTGAAGCAACAAGGAAATTTGCTAATGAAGGGTAGAGGGAAATGTGGAATGAGCAGCTAAGAGAAAGCTGTAAATATGCCCTCTTCTACTGTCTTTCATCTTTTGTAAACTTGGACTGGGCTGGATGGAACATGGATGTTTGGAGTCCTAAATCTGACTGAGGGACCAATGCCTGCATCCTTTCTGCTTTCTTGTCTGGGCACAGAGCTTCAGTCTTCAACCATCCAGGAATGAATTTGGACTTTCACAGGGAGACCTTCCTCTCATAGGTAGCATCCAGGTGAGGTGGAGATACCCATGAGGCGGCAGGAAAGTGTCAGGGAGAATGTGTGCCAAGAATTTTTATCTGAGGTCATCTGAGGTCACTGCAGTCTAGCCCAGAGCAGAGATCAACCAGCCTGTTTGACAACTTGAGTACATAATGCATTTCTTTACAAAGTACTTAAATTATGTTTCTACATAATGCATAGCTATTCAGGAACCTCTGTGAAAACACACAGTTGAACAAAGCCAGGGTAGTCTCCCTTGGGATTTACATTATGCTGGAGAAGTCAGAGAACAATGAAATAAGTGTATGTGACAATGTTCTCAGGGATACATTAGAAGAAACAAGATGCATCAGAGTAATAAACAATCATGGTGTGTGCAGGATTTTAGAGACAAGGGTCTGGGAAATTTTTTGGATATTGTCTGAGGTACAGAATCATGACTGGGGTGTCCCTACTGGATTGTAAAAGAACAGATCAAAACACAAAATATAGAAATATATTTCATGAATGAAAAACAGAAATTTTAGTGTGTCCACTACAGTGGCATGGCTATTTGTGTGAAAATTGGTCTCACTTTTTAACTCTTTCTCCCAGGTACATCAGCCACATGGAACCAGAAAACAACACCAAGTTTCAGAATTTCTTCTGGAAGTTTCAGAAGCACCAGAATTAGCACCCTTCCTCTTTGGGCTGTTCCTATTCATGTACTGGGAACCATTTCTGGGAATCTTCTCATCATCCTGGCCACCATAACTCAATCCCAGCTTCAAATGCCCATGTATTCTTTCTCTCCAACACATGTTCTGACATGTGTTTTCTAATCACCACAAGCCCAAAGATGCTGGTGAGTATACAAACACAGAGCAAAGTAATTTCATATGTGGGCTGCCTCACTCAGATTTCTTTTTCCTACACTTTGGAGCGTTGGAAGATTTCCTCCTGGCTATGATCCTCTATGACTGGTTTGTGTCCATCTTTCAGCCACTGCACTACATGGCCATCATGAGGCCCCAGCTCTGTGTCCTGGTGGTTCTAGTGTCCTGGATCATGAGTGTCATAAATTCTTTGTTACAAAAATCAATGGTGTTGTAGTTGTTCATTTTTACACACTTAGAAATTCCTCACTTTTTCTGTGAACTCAATCAGATGGTCCATCTCACATTTTCTGAGACTTTCTTCAATGATCTAGTGATATATTTTGCAAATGAGATGCTAGAGCTGGGTATCCTCACTGGGGTCCTTTTCTTTTACTATAAGGTTATTTCCTGTATACGAGCAATCTTGTCAGCTCAGGGAAGGCATAAAGCATTTTCCACCTGTGCATTTCACCTTTCAGTGGTCTCCTTATTTTACTGTACAGCCTAGGAATGTAAGTTAGTTCTGCTGCTACATACAACACACATTCAAGTGCACCAGTCTCAGTGATGTACACCATGGTCACTCTCATGTTGAATCTATTCATCAACAGTCTGAGGAATAAAGACATAAAATGAGCTCTGAACGTTTTCTTCAAATGATGTCTTAAAGGCATCATTTGTGCCGTGGCTGAAGAATTGCCTGTGATTTCAGGGCTCAAAGACCGATCCAGAAATCTGATTCCTTTATAAAAAACATGGAAATAGGGATTGTCTCTCATTTATTTCACAGCATCTATCTGTGTGTTTGTGTGGCTTTCTTCGCTAAACATAATGTCTTCCAGGTTCATCCATGTTGTCATATGCTTCACGGATTCACTTCTTCTTACTGCTATATAATATCCCATCATGAGTATACACCACAATTTCTTTATTCATTCATCAGATGTTGGACACCTGTGTTGTTTCCAGCTTTTGGCAGTCATGAATAGTGCCACTATGAACATGGCTGTGCAGATGTCTGCTCATGTCACTGCTCTCAGTTTTGCTTCATATATAACTAATAACAGTATTGCAGGGTCACATGGCAAGTCTATATTCAAATTCCTTAAGAACTGCCAAACAGTCTTTCACAGTGGCTGTACCATTCTACATACCCACCGACATTGGATAAGTGTTCTATCTCTCCACACCCATTCCAACATTTATAGTTTCCTGACTTTTTAATAGCTGCCAGTCTAATCGATGTGAAATGATACCTCATTGTAGTTTTGATTTGCATTTCCCTAATCACTAGTGATGAACATTTTTATGTGCTTCTTTGCCATTTGTAATTCTTCTTTGTACAATTGTCTTTTCAAGTCTTTTGCCCATATTTTAATTGGGTAGCTTGTCTTTTTATTGTTGAGCTCAATGATCTCTTGTATATCAAGGATAATAAACCCTTATAGGATAAGTGATTGCAAATATTTGCTCCCATTGAGTCAACTGCCTTTTCACACTTTTGACAAAGTCCTTCGAGGTGCAAAAATATTTACTTATGAGAAGGTCCATTTGTCTACTTTTTTCTGTAATTACTCCTGCTTTGGTTGTAAGTTTTAAGAAACTACCACCTACCACAAAATCTTGAAGACATTTTTCTACATTTTTTTCTTGGAGTTTTAAGGTTTTCACTTTTATATTTAGGTGCTTGATCTACTTTCAATTAATTTTTGCATAAGGTGTGACATAGGGGTCCTCTTTCTTTCTTTTGGATATGGCTATCCAGTTCTCCCAGCACCATTTGTTGAACAGACTGTTATGGCCCAGCTGGGAGGGTTTGATTACCTTGTCAACAATCCCTTTACTGTAGATGTGAGGGTCTATTTCTGAGTTCTTGATTCGGTTCTACTAGTCAATATGTCTCTCTTTATGCCAGTATGATGCTGTTCTTACCACTGTATCTAAGTAATATGCTTTAAAGTCCTGAAGTGAGAGTCCTCCAACATCATTCTTCATTTTTAAGATATTTGTAGCTTTTCAGGGCCCCTTACACTTCCAAATAAATTTATTGGTTTTTCCATCCCTGCAAAAAATGTTGTTGGGTTTTTATTGGGATTGCATTAAATCTGTAAATCAGTTTGGGCAGAATGGACATCTTAACAATATTCAGTCTTCCAATCCATGAACACAGAATGTCCTTCCTTTTATTTAAGTCTTCTTTAAGTCTTCTTCATTTTCTTTCAGCAATTATTTGTAGTTTTCTGAATACAGGTCCCTTATGTCCTTGGTTAAGTTTAATTCTAAATATTTGTTTATTTTAGTTGTTATTATAAATGGAATGCTTTTCTGATTTCCTCCTCAGATTGCACATAAGTAGTGTATAGAATCGCTATTGATTTTTGTGCATTAATCATGTAACCTGCCACTTTGCTAAACTCATCTATTAGTTCTAGCTGCTGTCTTGTGGATTTTTCAGAAGTTTAGATATAGGATCATATCATCAGCAAATAGTGAAATTTTCCTTCTTCCTTTCTTACTTGGGTGCCTTTTATTTCTTTATCTAGCCTCATTGCTCTAGATAGAACCTCAAGCTAAATATTGAATAGCAGTTGTGGTAGTGGGCATCCTTGTCTTGTTCCTGATCTCAGTGGGAAAGTTTTCAGTCTTTCACCATTTAGTACAAGGCTACCTGTAGGATTTTCATGTATGCACTTTAACATATGAGAAAGCTTCCTTCTATCCCTGTTTCAGGAATGTTTTTATCAAGAAGGGTATTATATTTTGTCATATGCCTTTTCTGTATCAATCAAGAAGATCATGTGATCTTTCTTCAATTTAACAATGTGGTTTATTAAACTAATTGATTTTGTTGTGCTGAAGCAACCTTGCCAGCCTGGGATAAAACTCAACTGATGTTGGTGTATAATTATTTTAATGTGCCTTTGCATTATGTTTGCAATTATTTTGTTGAGGATTTTTGTATCTATATTCATTAGAGATATTGGCATGTAATTTTTATTTTTTGTAGTATCTTTATTTGGTCTTAGTACTAGGGAGATGTTAGCTTCATAGAATGAGTTTAGTAGTGTTCTCTCCCCTTCAACTTTTTGGAAGAGCTTGAGCAAGATTAGTATTGAAATGTCTTTGAATTACTGGCAAAAATTCACCTGTGAAGCCATCTGTTCCCGGGCTTTTGGGAAGATTTTGATGACTGTTTCAATCTCTTCACTAGTGATTGGTTTGTTGAGGTCTTGTATTTCTTCTAGAGTCTATGTAGGTGGTTCATGTGTTTCTAGGATTTTGCCCATCTCCTCTGATGTTTTGTAGTGTTTTGGAAAACAGTTGACCACAGTGACCTCTTATGATCTCTCTTATTTCTGCGGGGTCAGTGGTAATGTCCCTTCTCTCGTTTCTGATTTTATTTGTGTCTACTCTATTTTTTTTTCTTTGTCAATCTAGCTAAGGGTTAATTGATTTTGTTGATCTTCTCAAACAATCAACTTTTGGATTTGTTGATTCTCTCTATCATTTTTGGTTATTGATTTCATTTATTTCTGCTCTGATCTTTACTCTTTCCTTCAGCTTGGTTTTGGATTAGTTTTATGTACTTTTTCTAGTTCCTACATTGTGAAGTTAGATCTACAATTTTAGCTCTTCTTTTTAAATGTAAGAATTGAGGGCCATAAATTTCCCCCTAAGCACTGCCTTTGCAGGGTTCCATGGGATTTGATATGCTGTGTTGTCATTTTCATTCATCTCAAGTTAGTGTGGAATTCTCTTGCAATTTCTTCTTTGATGCACTGATTATTTAAGTGTGTTGTTTAATCTCCATATATTTATGAATTTTCCTTTCTCCTTTCCATTACTGATTTCCAGCTTCATTTTTTAATGATCAGAGAAAGTGTTTTTGTATAATTCTAATGTTTTAAAAATTACCGATACTTGTCTTGTGACCCAA
>JAQZBX010092807.1:0-12229 GCA_029593785.1 Cabassous unicinctus
TCTTGTAAAGAGAAGGCTTTCGGGACAAGGCAGGTTAAAAAGCTTAGCAAAAATTTTTCTTTCCCAAGTTTCTATATTTAGATTTTTATATTAATTTTCTATCCAGCTTAGCCTAATTTGGGGTCCCAGAATAGTTATTCACATGCAGTTATCTAAGAATTTTCACTTGTTAATTTGATATCCTCCCAATGTATGAAGTTATATATTGAACAAATAGGCAGACATGAGTAGTTTGACACAGAAACACAGGACTTATTGTTATAATTTTCATTTTCTTACAAAATAAGTTTAACTGTAAGAGACCATTTCAAAAAAAATTTAAGATTCCTTTAAGTTACTCTAATTTCCAATGTGACTATGCAGTTTTGCACAATAATTTTAATTTTTTTAAAATCACTGGCTTATAACTTAAATGTCCCCAATACTTTAAGATAATTTTCCTTTGCTTTAGAACTTTATTTTTCACTTTGACTTTAGCAAACCTTAGATGAGCAAGTCTAATTCTAACCTTTGTAGAGCTTGAGTTGTGAAATGGGTCCCATTATCTAAATCAATGTTTTCAATGAATCCGTACCTAGGGATAAGGTGTTCTAAAAGCGTTTTAAATACAGTTTGTGCAGTTGCTTGAGAAACTGGTTAGACTGACACTCATGAAGTGAGATTGTCAACAACCACTAGGAAGTACTTTAATTTTCCCATTGGTAATACTTCAGTGAAGTCTACTTGAATGCTTTGAAAAGGTTTGAGCTCTGAGGTCACCCTCCTATGGGTTTGTTCCTCAGACTTGGTTTATTTACTTTTCTACAGATAATACTTCCATTTACTACTTGGCAGGCTACAGATTACAGCCTGATACATACATAATGAGTTAGAACAGCATTGCATAAATTTTGGACATCCCAGTGGTTGCCCTGGTGAAGATGATTTAAGATTTCTCTAGCAATGACTTGTTTATTATTTCTCTCTCATCCTTTAAAAACTATTTTCCATTTTTTGTCTGAGTTCTACCCATTGCCTTTACCCTTTCTAATTCTTTATTGCTGAATCGAGGTTTGCCAACTTTTGTAGGCAAGGCAGGGTCCAAAACCATTATTGGGGCTTCAAGCCTTTCTTCTATTCCACCCCTTTTTGCCTCCTTGTTGGCCAGTCTGTTCCCTCTAGCCTCAAAAGTACTCCCTTTCTGTTGTCTATATACATGTATGATGGAGATAAAGATGGGTAAGAGTAAATTCTTTAATATAACAGTTAGCAGATCGGAATGTGCTAATTATTTTCCTTGACTAGTTGTTATTCCTCTTTCTTCTCAAATTTTTCCAAACACATGTGCTACTCCCCAGTCATACTGGGAGTCACTGTAAATGTTTCCTTCTTGTTCTTTTAATAACTTTAGAGCCTGATTTAGGGCATATAGTTTACAAGTTTGGGCTGACCAAGGACTTGAAACATTAATTTGGTCTGCTCTTTTTGTTGCTGTTTTAGAGCTTGCATTACAACTTTAGTTTGTTCTTTTCTCTCTTCTTCATTTATTCATACATACACTTGTTGAGCAGCAGATAATAAATTATCCAGTGGTTTGCTTGCCCATCTTTCTATCTTTTTCAATTTTTTATTAATATAAATATAAAAAATATACTTTTATATTTTATAAATATACTTTATATTTTTTAGAAAATATACTTTAAGTAGTTTTTGGGCCACTGGATCATTTATTTCTAAGTCTGAATATTTTCTCATCAAATCTTTTAGCCTATTCAAGAAAGCTGTGGGGGTTTTCTGTCTTTCTTGTTTTGCTTCTGAAGCTTTATTTAAATTCTGACTTTGAGGGACAGCATTTCTAAAATCTTGGATAATTATACTTCTTAGAACTCTCATGTTATCCCTATGGGAAGCATTCTTATGATCCCAGTTAGAGTCCTGGAGGGTGAAACTTTTGCTCCTCTCTGGGTCCTCCTTGGGCTACTGGGTGATTATCATCCCAGGCTTTCATAGCTGCCCTTCTAATTTCTCCCTGTTCTTCTCTGGAGAAGAGATGATTTAAAATGGACATTAATTTATTCCAAGTATCAACATTTGGGCTGAGAAATTGATTAAATTGGTTAGCTAAGCTTGAAGGGTCTTCTAATAGGTTTTTCATTTTCTTTTAAACCCTCTTATTTCAGTACTACTCAAAAAAGCATTCACAAATCCAATTTCCCCTCACCCTAGGGGAACTTCTCTAAGAGGGCATTGGCATTGTTGTCAAATTTAGGATTTGACAAATGCAGTTTTCTGTGGAGCTGAACTTTGGCCAGTGAACAGTTCTACCCTTAAGGGGAATTCCAGCCTAAATTAAATAACAATACTTTATCATTTTTTTTTTTTTTTACTTTTCCTTCTATATTTTGAAAGATCATCCCAATTTTCTAACCTTGTCCCTAATGGAGTGTTCTCAGGTATCTCTGGTTTCTTGCCAGCTGCTTTTAGAATTTGTCTTTCCCATTTTCCCTGAGATTTCTGAGGAGTTACCAGCACTTAGTTCTTACTTCCCACTCGGTATCTTGGCTGAGATGTCTGATATTACACTCAGTCTTGCAGCCTCAACAGGATCTTTCAGAACTAAGTACCCTCTCCTCAAGTCACCCAGGCCCCAGACATAGTATCTTACCTGCATCTTTGCACAAAGTTGTTACTTCTCTTATCTCAGTCTTTTCTGATTTTATGGTCTGAACTTTTCCTTGTGCGTCTGTTTCAATCACTGCTTCTTCGGGTCTTGTGACAGGGAGAGACTTCCAATCTTTCCATGCCAAAGGCCACTGTAAAACTTCGGCAGGACATCCTGGCACTCAGAGAATGGGTTCGAGGGTCTCTCCTCATTCCTGTGATCCCTGACAAGCCCCTAATTGAGTGGGAGGGTGACCACTTACTCAAAATAAAATTCTGAAGACAGAGAGTTGGATTAGAGGCAGCAGTAATTTATTTCTTTCTCATGAGAAAGGGCACATGCCCAGGCTAATGGAAGCAGGCAAGTGCACGTGATCAGTGTAAGAACAAATATTATATAGTTCCCCTGATGCAACGTCCTATTTCCCTCCCTCCCCAACCTTATGCATCTCCCATTGGCTGGGAGTTTGTGGGCTTACAATCTTAAGCTTGAAAACCAACCCAATCCTAAGGTGAAAAGTTTGAGGGTAATTTCTCAGTGTCTGAGTTCATCCCCTTTACTGATATGGGTCTTTGCGGAAATGACTTGAATAAGAATGTGGGAGGGTTAGATAAGTGGAAACAGGGAATTCAGTTTGAGAAGAGGACACCTTTTGTTCTTTTTCTCTCTGTGGGGAATATGGTCTGTCCAACAAGATATGATTTTTCCATTCTTTTTTCCAGGGAAAAACTCCTTTCCTTTAGGGAACCTCACCTACCTGGTGGATTGCCTGTCATTGGCTCTGCATTCCCAAACCACAGAGATGGGGAACATTCTAAAACACAATCATGTTCTCAACTAGAATGTGTGGCCCAGTCAATAAACAGTAATTGTGCCAATCATATGCCCAACATTTGTTTCACTCAAAGGGCAACAAAGGGAAGACAGAAAATGAGTAGAAATCTTCCCCCAACTATATTCTCCCAAATTGATTCTTTTTTAAAGCATCAAGCCAATACTCAACCAGAGTTGTGGTGTGGATTTTTTCCCCAATTAGAGGCATTTGTTTCAGTTTGATTAGGCTTGCCTACATGTGATAGGAAACCTAAAATAACAGTAACCTAAGTAAGTAATTTAAAAGTGTTTATTTTCTCTCATATAACACAGGTATGTAAGTAACCAAACATTTTAGTTTGCTATGCTGCCAAAATGAAATATATGAGAAATGGATTGACTTTTAAAGTATATTTATTAGGTTATGAGCTTACAGTTTCAATGCTGAGAAAAATGTCCAAATCAAGGCAGCACAGGTGATCTTTTCTCCCCAAAGTCAGGCTGCTTGCAATCTTGGGCTCCTCTCTCATAATGGCAAGGCACTTAATGCCATCTGCTGGCCTCTCCCTTCTCTTCAAGGTTTCCCTGCTTTCAGCTTCTGGATTCTTCTGGTTTTCTCTCTACTCTTGTGGCTTTCTCTCTGTATTCATCCCATTTATAAAGGACTTCAGTAAGAGGATTAAGACCCACCATGGTTGCACATCACTGAAGAAATCTCATCAAAAGTTCCCACCTACAATAGGTTTACACCCACAGGAATGAATTCACCCTAAGGACATGATTTTCTGGGGTCCATAAACTCCTCAAACTATCACACCAACATATTCTGAAATGGCAGCTTACAGCATCAGAAACCTGTTTCCTCATGGTAAAAGATGGCTGCGTAGGGCCCAGCCATTAAACCTGCATTCCCTGGCACAAGTAAAAAAAAGTAAGAGGAAGTACACTCCATTGAAAATCTGAGACTTCCCAGAAGCCCCTCACAAATCTTCAACTTCCAAGTAATTGGTTAGTAATTTGGTCACAAGACCAAACACTCTGTTATCTTGGTTGCAAAGGGCCCAGGTAAAATTGGGGCTTGCTTTAAAGAAGAAAGTGTATGAAAGATGGGACATAAGCCCACAGTGGCTATGGCAGAGGAAAATGGATGTTATTTGGCTTCTTTTGTTTTTAGCCATTCTTTTTCCTAGGAAAGCTCACTACAATAATGACCTTAGCATACTGGCTAAAACAATAATCTTTAGAGTCTAGCGGTCTGGGTTAAAACTCCAACTCCACTTCACATTAACTGCATGATCCTGCCTCTACCCCAAGATATCCTCCATCATCATATCCTCTTTCCTTTTGTGTAGTTGTACTGATCTCTAGAAGTTTAGCCTTTATTGATTTGCCTCTCTCCCACCAAGAGAACATAAGCTCCCTGGAGAAAGAGACTGTGCACTGCTAAATCCTCAGATCCTGGAATAAGACTACCAATTAGAAATCACTACATACATATTCATTAATTTAATGAACTATTTCAGCAATTAAAATCCTTTTGAGAATATTTAATAGAAAATAATTTATTAGAAAATGTCTAGGCTTTTTGTTTTAGTTAAAAACAGGGTAAAATAAGGGGTAATGGAAATTGGTGATGATAAAACAATATTGTTAATGTAATTATTACTACTGAATTGTACACCTGAAAGTGGTTAAAATGGGCAGTTTTGAGTTGTATATTTATTATTACAATAAAAAGATTAAAAATTAAAATAACATTTTCCATATTAAATCTTGTAAATATATTGTATATGCAAATACGTAGAAAAATACTGGAAGAAGATAAACACAAGTTTTCAAATAGATTATCTGTGCAAACAAAATCAAATTACAAGAATATGTATTTTTCAGGATTCCATTTCTTATAAAATAGATTATATACACTCAAACCTTTCTGAATTCTATATATATTAGACACATACATACGAAAATAATGGAATTAAATATATCAAATTGATTGCAGTTTTTATATGTGAATAGTGAAATTACATGTTATTTTTATCTTCCTTTCCTCCACTTACAAAATTTTTTGCACTGATTTTAAGCCTAGGGGAATAATTGTGACCCTGACAATTTATCGATGTTGCCTAAGAAAGCATTCACTTATCATGAATCACAAAATTCATTTGGGTAGGTGCTTGAGATAAATCTGCATCTTAGTTTTTACTCATATCACTTATAAGGCAAGTGTCAACCAAATTTTTCTTCTCCTACCCAGGTGTGGAGTTTTCTATAATATAGAAATAAATTTTATGTTTTTAGATCATTCCCAACTATCAGAGATAAAATGTATGCAGATTTTAGTTTGCACCAAATAGACACTTGGCAAAAATTATTTTAACTTCTGTGAAAATAACTAGAATTCCTCTTGAATGCTTCAAAATGTTTCCAGAGGAGAGAAAGGTGTTAAAATATTTTAACTTCATACTATTGTATTCTTTTTTACTTGGAAATAAAAAACCAACATGAAAATGGAATATAAGTTTTTCTATATTCTAGGTCACTTTTGACTTCTCAATAAGAGAAACATGATATGGAGATTACTTTAATTTAAAAAACCAAAATGTGTACTTAGTTTTATCACTCTATTTGATGTTTTCAATTCTATATCTGGGGTGGGTAATATATATGTTGTCCCAATGAATTAATATATTCTTGAACATGTAAAGTGTTCCAACTTAAGTGATAGTATTAGAGTCAAGAATGTTCTAACATTTATTAACTTTTATCATTTTCCCAATAGAGAAATGTTTTGGGGAATCAGAATTGTTATGACTCTGTGGATCAACAGGAATTTTTATCATCTATAGGTACATGATGAAATGTAGCTTTAAAAAAATTGTTGCTAAAATAAATGCCTCATGGAAGGATGGAAATATGTCATCCCCAAAATGCTGCAAATGCTTAGCATATTGTGACCATAACCAGATAGTCTAACCAAGACTGCAAGATTTCCTTTGTACATATTTGTAATTATAAATGGGAATTTAAGTTTTGATGCAATACTTCCTCCATGTGATCATCCTGCACATGTTTCACTTCTTTATTTCTCAAGCTGTCGATGAGAGCATTTAATATAGTGATCACTGATGTGTAGACTACAGACACCAATTTACTGAAGTCCAGAGAAAAAATGCACCTGGCTGCACATAGACAAGGAAGAGAATCCCAAACATGGTGGAAATAGCTGTTAGGTGGGACGAGCAGATGGAACAGACTTTGCAATGCCTCTTAGTAGAATGACCCTCACGATGGCAGTAAGGATGTGAAAATAGGAGATTATAATGGTCCTGTTACTGGCAAGTAGTACAGCTCCAGCTAGAGTGAAAACTAACAATTTACTGATGCAGGTATTAGCACATATGAGAGAAAGCCGAGGAGACACATCATAAAAGAAATGATTGATAATGTTGGAGTGACAAAAAGGAAAGTAAAAAGGCAGCTGTTGTGTCAATCATGGTGTTTAAGAACACAACAGTATAGGGTCCAAACACCAGCTGTATGCAGAGTTGCTGGAACATGGCAAATGACTACAACAGTGGGTTGCAGATGGCCCCATAGCACTTGAAGGCCATGGATGCCAAGAGAAGGAAGAAACAAAGAACCCAAAAAACCACTGCTGCAGGCACATGCCAGGAAAGAGGTGGCTTTCCTGCCAGTGAAGAAACTGGTAAGGATCTTGGGGCCGACAGCTGATAAAAAAAAAAAAAAGCAAAAAACAGATGTCCACAAAGGAAGGTGATACTCGAGCCACATGAGAATAATCATACCCAGCTTTCTTGTCATAGTAATGAGTTAAAAAAAGTAGAAATAACAAGAAAAGGAAGACCTGCAGCCAAGGATGTTACTTTAAGCCCATGAAAATGAACTCTGACCCTTGTATAGTTTTCATCAGCCATTGTTTGATTTTGGTTTCTATACTAAGAAAAAGAAAGAAATTACAATACATTCAACATAAAATCCTCAAATCATAATATAATACATAGGAAAAGAAAATTACAGGTTGAACTTAACTTATGAAAATTGATTTTAAATAAAAGAACATTTTATTAAATTCTTCTTCCAATTCTATTGAATGTTATCAAATAAAATAGATCATTACACTACATAAAACTATGGCTTAAAGGGAAAATTAGGACTTAACTGAGAAATAGTTCAACATTAGAAAACCCATAATTTACAGATCAAAGGGAAAAGATTATTATTATTTCAAAAGAATTTTAGTGTTTACTCATATCACTTATAAGAATTTTAGTTTTTACTCATATCTTTTTATTAAATTCTTTTATTAAAAAGAATTTAATAAAATGCTGTTCTCGAAACAAAATTCTTTCCAAATTAGAACTGAAATTATTTAACTTAAAGAGAAGCTGCCAGAAGCTGCCAGAAAATATAGGTATGTTGTGGTAAAACATTACAAACATTCACATTATCATTACTATAGGGTTAGCCTTTATTCACATTATTTAACATTATAGTAAATGATGCAATCAAAGGGCCAAAATATGAAAAAAAGGAAATATGTGAGAATTATAGAAAGTAGAAAAAAAATCACTATTTTAAATCAAAATTATCATCACATATAAAGAATCATGTAATAAGATACATTGTTTTTCAAAAATTAAAGCGCTTAGCAAGGTAGTTGAATACATCAACATAAAAAAGTCAACAATCACATATTAATTTTAATGGAAAAAATTGTATTTATCCACTCAAATTAATCATATAGTGATAAATAAGCCTTACAAGGAACCTTTAAAGTTTGTATGAAGAAAAATATACAGACTCTATTGTCAGGGCAGATAACTCAGTAGTTTGGTGCCTTGCCAGTAGGCCCTATTTTGAAATTTATGTTCCCCAGAGTTAGACTCAGTTGTGGTTTCCCTACACATGGCTCTTCTGTCCTTCTAGTTGAACCTATAATTAGTACTAGATTTGGTAGGTATACATCCAGGACACCTAAATCTTTGGGCTGTCCATGTGCCAGCGGGGCTCTGAATCTCAATGGAATTGCAACTCCTACTCTTGAGTTCACTGGTCTCACCTAGGATAACTAACGTGGAGGTGATGATGGGCAACCACCATACCAAGGAAATGAAAGAATGTACAACTGCAAGCAAGAGAATCCCATCCATCGGCCCTATGGGATCACAGCCCCCTCTCAATTAGTGGTGGAGTGGGCATCACCATGCCAGAATCCTCAGGAATGGGGAATGAACTATGGACTAAAGTTGACTTACTGGTATTCTGCTATAGACTAATTGTGATTATAGCAATGGAAGAAATTATATCACTGATGTGGAAGCAGTGGTCACTGGAGGCTTTGAGGGCAGAGAGAGGGAAAAACAGGTGTAATATAGGGGCATTTTGGGACATGGAACTTGTCCTGAATGACATATATAGGCCATTATAAATCTTGCCATAACCTACAGAATTAAGTGTGAGAGAGTGTAAACTACAATGTAAACTTTAATCCACACATAGTGTCAATGCTCCAAAATGTGTTCATCAGTTGCAATGAATGTAGCTCACTAAAGAAAGATGTTGAAAAATGTGAGAGGTGTGGGGAGCGGGGCATATGGAAATCCCCTATATTTTTAATGTGACCTTTAGATAATCTAAGTATCTTTAAGAAAAGGAAAAAGAGAAAAAGAGAGAAAAATATAAATTATGGAGCTTTACATAAGCAATGGGAAAAATACCTTAATGAGTAAAAAAATATATATTTATAGCTCAAAACCCCCAATTATAAAGATTCATCTTATCCTGGAAAGTAAATTTTGCTTGGTCAATCTTCAGGCTTGACAAACAGGCAGAGATAAAATTAAGAGGATATAATATTTCTCCCATGAACAAGCTGCAACTGTAAAATGTCCAACCAACATTTTTCTTTGAGAAACTTCTGCATTTTTACTCACCGAGAAGCTGTTTTCTAAAACAATAGACTATTTAAATCGCTGGTTGAAATTGTATCAGTAAGGTCCCCCTCCTACCTGGAAGATCTAAATCACTCTGACTTAGAGGCAGCCTCAATATTCAACCCAGGTTCAGAGCTTCAGAAATGGAATTTCTGCAGGCAACATTGCACATCTATCTCAACTTTATAGTTTTCAAGGAAGCAGGACCTGTCTCTCTTCTGCAGTTTAGACCTGATGTTGACCCATTGACATACAGCCTTGCTTTGCTTTAAGCCTAACAAAATGTGTATTTTATACATGATTATTCTGTGAAACTACAAATCCTCTAACAACAGCAACAACGAAAAAGCATTGAGGCATAAGGTCAAAAAACAAAAAATTCATATACACTGTTCTCAAAATCCAATAATCACTTTACTTTTACTTCTTCAGTGAGACACCCACTGGTGTGTGATCTCTTAATGCAATGGACCAAGAAAATTGACTTTGTCAGACTGCAGACTTGCTCCTGGTTGCCCTATACTGATTGTGCTTGGACACTCATGGAATTATTTGGTAAATTTAATGAAATTCCATCCAAAATCTCAACATAATTTTTAATAACTCAATCTGATTTTGAAAATTTATGAAACATTAAAATTTTCAAAATAACAAAGAAAATTTTGAAATGGAAAACCAGAGAGAGAGGATAGTATTTGCTCTGACAGATATCAATACATAATACAAAGCTGAAGTAATTAAAATGGTAAGATATTGGTACTAGAAAAAAACAAAGTGAGGACTAGAAAAGAATAGAAAACCCATAAACAGATTAATACACATATGTCAACTTAATATTATACATGTTTTAATTCATATAAAAAAGATCAATATTAATCACAAAAATCTGTTGGCCATTTTTGAATGGTCATTTCAAAAAATAAATAATATTAAAATTCTACCCCAAAATACTGAAAAAAAAATGTTAATTATAAATATGTGGGGAAAAACAAAAATGAATATTTTTTATTTTGTTGTAGGGATGGTCTTCTTAAGCAGAATATTAAAATTACATGAGGAAAACATTTATACATTTGACTCTCGTAATTTTATTTTATTTTTAAAGTAGATTTTTAATTTATTTTTAAAGAAAATTACATTACTTAAAATGCTACATAAAATAATAAAAGGGATTCCCATATGCCACAATTCCCACACATCCCACTTTTCCCCACATTAACAACTTCTTTCATTAGTGTGATACATTCATTGCAATTTTGATGAGCACATTTTGAAGCATTGCCACTAATTATAGATTAAGGTTTACATTGTAGGTAACACTCTTTCCCACTGAATTCTGTGGTTATGGCAGGATATATAATGGCCTGTATCTGTCATTTCAATGTCATTCAAGAGAATTCCAAGTCCTGAAAATGTCCCCATATTACACCTTTTTTTCCCTTTCTCTGACTTCAGCACTTCCAGGGGCCACTGTCTCCACATCCATGAAATAATTTCTTCCATTGCTATAATCACAATAAGTCTATAGTACAATACCAGTAAGTCTACTTTAGTCCATAGTTCATTCCCCAATCCCAAGGATTCTGGGATGGTGATTCCCAATCCAACTGTAATTGAGAAGGGGCTTCAATCCCATATAGCTGATTAATGGGATTCTCTTGCTTGTAGTGTAGACTCTCTCATTTCCTTTGTATGGTGTTGTCCATCCTCACCTCCTTTTTAGTTGTCCTGGGTGAGTCCAATGAACTGGAGAGTAGGTGTTACAACTCTGCTGATGCTCAGGGCCTGAGAGTCTTCATGTTGCTAAAATTTGGTCTCTCTCTAAGCCAAACTCAGCATATAAATACATTACCTACCCCTCGTGTGGGACATGACTTCCAGGGATATGCTTTCCTGCCACCAAGGGATTACTGGTGTTGGTGGTACAACTGGAAATACCAGTAGTGGTATTGCTGGGTGATGTAGAATATCTATATTCAACATCTTTAGGAACTGTCAAGAAATCCTCCACGGTGGTTATGCCACTCTACATTCCCACCAACAGTGAGTAAGTGTTCCTATCTCTCCGCATCCTCTCCAACACTTGTAGTTCTCTGCCTTTTTAATAGAGGCAATTACAAAGTGTGAAATGATATCTCATGGTAGCTTTGATTTACCTTTCCCTAATCACTCGTCATGTTGAACATTTTTTTCATGTGTGTGTCTGTGTGTGTGTGTGTGTTGACTATTTGTATTTCTTCTTTGGAAAAATATCTATTCAGGTCTTTTGTCCATTTTTTAATCTTGTCATTTGTCATTTTATTGTTGAGTTGAAGCATCTCTTTATTTATCATGGATATTAAAACATTATCAGATATGTGATTTTCAAATACTTCCTCTCATTGTGTTTAGCTGTTCAGGTGCACTTCCCTTCAAAATGAATTTGGTAATTGCCTTTTCTATTTTTTTAAAGAAGGCTGCTTAAATTTTCATTGATACTGCATTGAATCTACAAATCAGTGTTGGTAGGATTGATATCCTCATGATACTCTTCCAATCCATAAACATGGAATATCTTACCATTTCTTTAGATCTTCCTTGATTTCTTTTGGTACGTATTTGAAGTTTTCTACATATAGATCATGTTCTTCTGCCGTAAAAATGATTACTAATTATTTGAGTCGTTTTGTTATTATTGTAAATGGAATTTTTTCCTTGAATTCCTCTTCAGTTCATTCAAAACTAGTGTACAGAAACAATACTGATATTTTCATGTTGATTTATATCCTGCCACTTTGTTGAATTCTATTAGCTCAAGGAGCTTTGTCATAGACATTTC
>JAQZBX010092808.1:0-12230 GCA_029593785.1 Cabassous unicinctus
GGCATATTAGATTATATTGGATTCAAATGTTTCAATTTTACTTGATTAAATAATGATTAAGTCTTTGATTGGACTGCATCAGTAAGACATTGAATCCCCACCCCCTTGGTGGGTGGGGACTCACAGAGAAAAGACATGGCAGGAAACAGAGTTTAGAGTTTTGATCCTGGAGCCTGGGAATTAAACACACAGAGAATTAGATATATGAGGAAGGAGAGAAGTCTCCATTAATCTCTTTTCTAGCCTCAAGAAAAGAGATGAGCCATTTGCCTGATAGTCTACAGATGCCCTTCTGGAGAAAACAGAGCAGATGAGCTCAAAGAGAACAAGCCCCAGGAAGAGAAGAACCCAGGAAGCCTGAACCCTTGCAGATGTAGGCAACCATCTGCAACAGATGTTGGTGAGGAAAGTAACCTATGCTTTATGGCCTGGTAACTATAAATTTATACCCCAAATAAATACCCTTTATAAAAATCCAACATATTTCTGGTACTTTGCATTAGCACCTCACTGGCTGACTAATACAGTGGCTATCACCTCAATGTTCTTGGAGGGTGAGGTGGAACTCAGCTAACACCGAGATTCTTGATGAGAATGGAACCAAGAAAACTGTTGCTTGGCAAGCCTGTGGGAAGGGTGGGCTTCCATGAGGTCTAGAGGAGAAGAAGCCATCATCTTAAGAATGACTCTCAGACTTTGAAATATAATGAAGTGTGCCCCGCACACTTGTTGGTGACCTGTGATGCATATTTCCCTCCAAAATTCTCCTTGTAATAAAGCAAATGTTTATCCAACATGTGTCCCTCTGTATATTGGAATCAGATAACTTGTTTTGAAAGTTTCACACATCCACAGCCAGAGGGGAATTTGCCCCAAGACAAACTGTATTCCTATATCTGATTGTGATGTGATTTTGTAATTAGCATTGCTACTGAAAGGACTTAAGGTTTTTTTTTTAATATTGTTATGTCTTTTGGGGATTCAGAGGATGGAGTGTGGCAACTTGAGATTATTGCTAAATCCCAAAAAGAGAAAATTTATGTTTGTAAACTAATCTCTTCCTTTGAGTGTGATACCTATTGAATGTATTAAAATCAAAGGACTTAAGTTTACTTGATAAGATCAATTTAGGGCTTTTGATTTGATCACATCAGTAGGACATGACTTAGGTTTATTCCTCACCCCCTTGGTGGACTGATATAAACAGACACTAAAGAAGACACACAAAAAGAGAGAACTTTTTCAATTTTGATCCTGGGTTCCCAGAAAGAGTTGGGCCATTTTGCCTGATAGATTGCATCTGATATAGAAAGCCCAGAAAGACATGAGCCCTATACCAAGAAAGAGATGAATTCCTGAGAGATGATCCCTAACCAGGGGAGAGAGGACTGGAAGCCCAGAGGGAAAGGAGAGGCCAGGCAGAGATGAGCAGCCATCTTGCTTCAACATGTGACAACTGACTTTGGTGAGAAAGCAATCTTGAGCTGCACTCTTTAGGGCCTTGTAACTGTAAGCTTTTACCCCAAAGAAACACCCTTTATAAAAGCCAACAGATTTCTGTTACTTTTCATCATCACATCTTAGGCAGACTAATACATGTTCCTTAGAGGAAAGGGCTCAGAAATGACTTTCTGTTTGTACTGAGTGTCTCAAACTGGAAAAAGAAAAAGACTTATTGAGAAATTTAATACACTCATAATAATAAAAATGACTTATGCATGTAACTTTACCACAGGCAGGTAGAGCATTTCCCTGAATATGTCAGGGAGAAGGAAGATTAAGTGAAACTTAAATCCCCTAATTATCTTATATTCATAAGGTGAGATATATATATCATGTTGACTCACTCCATATCCATGACAAGGTCCTTGTAAATGTGATTCTTAGTACTACAGAGACTACAAAACTAAACACTGTATTTCCCAGAATCCCTTGCAGCTAGGATTCCACCAATTTCCTAGCATCCCTGGAACCGCTTGCCTCACGTGTCATAAGGAAGAAGTGATAAATATCAGATGGCAATGGCATGTCGGGAGACCTGATGTCCAATGAGTACCATGGCAGATGTGTTTAATTGGCTCCTCCAAAGTCTATGCAGGTGGAAACAGCTTCCTGATATGGTAGATTTCAAGTATAGCAAATGCTGTGTGGTCTAGGATCCACAGTGGCAGCAGCTCCCACAGCAATCCAATTCTGTGATATGTTTCTGGATCTGAACATAAGGGGGTAGGCTAGAGTCTGCTCCTGTAGGTCCACTAATGATTTGATTCAAGGAGTGATTTTGAATTGCACACAAAAATATGGTAAAAGTGATAGAATGTGAGAGAGTGACTACTAAAAGAGTGAAAGTTCATGGAACAGCCTGGTTGTGCAATGAGTAAAAATCGACTAGCTCAGAGAGCATGTAAGAATTGGAAATTTAATAGGCTGAAATGTGTGAGCAAAACATAAATTGAATATCACACTATAGGTTTGTAAAATGATAGGTGAATTGATCATCTGGATTTCAAGGGGTCATACTTGGATGATGCAGAATTGGTTTACAAGCAGATGTTAGTTAGCTACTTGCAGCAGCTGTGCAAAGAGAAATAGTTGAATGGCTTGAAGTGGGTGTGTAATGAATGCAATTAAGAAACCAGTGAGATTATGAAAAAGGTGTAATTGAATAGCATAGAGTTATGTAGCATACAGTGGGTTGCAAGGAGGGAGAATGAATGTCACAAAATCAATGCAAATCATGTATTTTTGTGGCATACAATGGGTATCAAGAAATAAAAGTTTAACAGCACACTTGAGTGTGCAAGGAGTGCTAAAGGAATAGCAAAGAATTGGTGTGCTCAGAGCATTTGTAAAATAACACACAGCAAGAGTGCATATTCAATGAATGGAAGGCATAGTACAGCCTTGCTGTGTAAAGGGTGTAAATTGAGTAATATAAGCAGGTGTTTTGCCAAATGAATGTACCATGAACACTTGATGTGCAAGAACTTAAGCTGAAAAGTGGGTTGCAAGGAGTGATGAATGATAGTACAGAGTGGATGTGCATGGATAAGTGGATGAAATATCCTAGTTGTACAGTGTGTGTAAGGTGCATAGCATAAAGATGGAGTGCAGTGCTTTCAAGTTGGATAGTTTGTAAAGAATGTGCAAGAAGTTTATGTTGACTAGTACACAAAGAGTGCACCACAAAAGTTATGGTTAGTTTTAAGGAGGGATTATTGAATGGCAGAGAACAGTGGTGCAATTGTGAACACTGGGTGGTGCTTAATAGGTATGTAATTAGTGGTTGCTGAATCACAAACAGTGAGTGTGAGAGGTATTTTAATTCAGTTAGAGAGAGTGAGTGTTCAGGCAGTATAAATGAATGCTACAACCTGGTTGTATAATGATTGGAGGTTAATATCTGGGTGAAGTGTAAAATAATTGGAATTTTAGCATTTCACAAAGAGTGCTCAAGGTGTATAATTTGAAGAACAAAATGGGCATGCAGATTTGATAGTGAAATAAATCTGCTGGGTGTGCCAGAATTCATATGGATGATGCCGAATGGTATTTCAAGGAGATTTAGAATTGGAAACTGTGCCAATACTAGAGGTAATGGGAGAATGAAACCATGGTTGTGCAGAGAAGAAATGGAGGCAAAAGTATTGCTATGCAATAGGTTAAGTTCAATAGCACAGAAAATATTGTCTGAAACAAAAGTTGGATGGAACACAATGGGTATACGGTACTGTAAGCTGAATAGAACACAGTGGGTTTGCAAGGCGTTATAGTCAAATAGCAAATAGAGGATATGCAAGGTTTGAAGTTTTAATGCAGAATGCAAGAGTGGATGTTGGATGGTGCAGAATGGATGAGCATGCTGTGGGTATTGAATTGCAGAGGGTGTGTGGGTGGAGTCAGAGTTGTATGGCACATAGTGAGTATGCAGGGAGTGGAGGGCAATGGCATCAATTTTGTTTAACAAATGAAAATTGAATAGCACAGATGGGTACAATGAATGAAAATTGCACCCATACTGTGCCATTTAACTATCACATCTTCTAGAGCCACTGTTTGTGATTTAAAATTTCTTACACACCAGTTCTGTATCATTCAAATATGATGCTTAAACACTAAGATGTTATATTCACCTATCAACCATGCACACCCTCTCTGTCAATTTATATGTTTTGCAAAACCTTTGCAAGCCATTAAACTTCCAATCTTTGCAGGTTGTCTCCGATCTTATATGCATTGTTCAAAAAGGCTATGCCTTACTCTTTCCACCACCCTGCATAATTCAGCTATCACTCCATGAACATTTGTTTAACAAACATGCCTTGTGCATAACCTCTGTTCCACCCACATCCAACTTTTTGCACACTTTTCTGTGCCAGTTATCTTTCCCCCTTTGCACACTCATTATGCAATTAAAAATTCACACATTGCAACCCATTCTGCAACACCCAGCATCACCTTTTTCACATCCACTGTAGTGGCCACAAATTAAAACAAGATGCACCACTACACAAAATTTGATATGGACAATGAAATGGATGATGCTTTTTATACATCTGGGAGGTATGAAAAGGTTTATTACTCACAAAATGAGTTTATCTTGGGTGAGCAGTTCAGGCTTTCCAACCAAGTCCAAAAATGACTTGAAATTGCAAGGAAAGGCTTGGGGTTTTTATCATGGTTAGGGGCTGAGGCTGAGATGAGGGATCCTGCACAAAGTCAGGGACATCCATCATTTGACCTTTGAAGGGAAAAATAAAGAGGTGAGGTTTAAAAAATGTCAGTAGTCAAATATTGAAGTCAGACACTCTCTTACAATCCCTCACTGGTGTTTGATGAATAAAGTATACCATTTTTAATTAAATTGAATTTGAACATAAGTAAGCCATTTTGGTCCTCCCTGACAACTGCAAACTTAAGCCAATAAGGTGAATATTCTGTTGAAAGCCTTCTCCAAGAATCTGGAATTGTGTATTATGAAAGTGAAATGGCTGCCTTGGTCATTCAATAATGTCTGGAACTACAAATTTCATATGGAATGGCTTGGTGAGACTTTGTATTTTGGCTTTAGTTTTGCATAGAGACACATGTGTCTTTGGTTTATATATTGGGTATCTATAAGACCAATTATTTGAACAGTCCTTCATCTATTAGGGGGACAACATTGGATAATAAATTGTTCCTGCTGTATTTGGTCAGACCAGATATCTAGACCATTGACAGTGGCCCAAGATTCTGTAAGAATGTGCTGATGGTGCATATTGTTGGCTAAGTAATCCAGTACTAAGAGAACTTAGTAGGCCAATTGTGTTGACACCTAAATCCCAAATTTTGTCTGGGACATCTCAGTTAAGGGATATAAAGCAATAACTCTTCAGTGATATCTATAATGTATGATGGTGGCAAATATATCTAAAAAGTGTATGGATTACCTTCACTCTTTACTCAGTTGATCCCTTGAGGCTTTCCAGGTAGCCAAAGGGTCTTCAAAAATGGCGAATACCTCCAGCACTATGGCATATTACAAGGGACTGATGAAAGAAGAGGCAACTTCTATTACAGATAAGATATGCCAGAGAATCCAGATCTGGCACTAAGTATAGCAAGGAAGCCTCAGTGGCTGTTTTGAGCTTGCAAGGTGCTCATTCTTTGAAACAAGGCACAATGGAAATCTGGATACAATTCCATTGGCTTAGGGCCTGTGGGAGTCTCTATTTCCAGGAGAGTCCAGCATGTGGCCAGCAATTTCCGCTTTAATTGCAAGTAGAATATGTCCCAGGAGGATGGTTTCTTGCAGCAGAAGCTCAAGGACAAGTAATGGGTGGTCCAGAGTCTGTAGGAGGCATGAGAAGATGTTAGTAAATCCTCTACAGTGAGGGAGAATCTGGATGGCATGAAGGGGAGTTAAGGTGGTTAGAGGCAAGATTTTGGATTTTATCTAGGTTTGCACCCCAAAGATCTAACATATTTGGTAGTAGCTAATTCAGTGCTAGCATGCATGTTACCTATATTCATTTTTAAGAAATGGCCTTCCTTAAGTCATTTCATAGGAACATAAATCAAGTCCTCTTCAGGGAGCAGTTCTTACTCTCAGCAGGCAATGGGCAATGTTTTATTGCAGCTGAGGTTGAGTCTCTAAACAAATCCTAGTTATGGTTTCTTTCAAAATGTGATTCATTCACTCAGTAGATGAGACCTTCAGGGATAAAGTAAATGTTATTCTATACTGAACAGTCCAGATACATCTGTTGTTACTTTAGAGATAAAGGCTGCTATGTTATCACTTTGTATGGAAATAAGAAGTCCAAACCTTGGAATTATTTAAGTAAAATTCTTACCACCTCTTGAGTTTTTTCTGATCAGCAAAGAAAGGCTACCACCCACCCAGAGAAGGTGTCTACAAAAATTAGCAATTATTTGAAGTTTCCCAGTGCTTTGGGCATTACAATGAAGTTAATTTGCCAAAACTCTCTTCCTTGCAGGCCTTGGAATTGTACTCCCTTTTTTAAAGTTAAAGGATTAATAGGAGAGTTATCTTTAGCACAAGTGGCACATAGGGCATTCACAGTTTGAATAGTTCTTTGTAAGTTAGGACAAACTAGAAATTTGGACATCCACTGAAGCATAGTCTCTCAGGCATAATGCCTCTGCTTGTGAAAGGGCAAGAAAATAGGTTTGACTAGGTTCTTGGGGAGGAGGATTTTGCTATCCTTTGAATCTTCCCTCACTAGCCAGTCACTTTGTGTTGTTCTAGTATCATCCCATTCCTTTGTTCTTGATAAGTCTTTTTCATATAGCTGGAGGTTAGGCTTTTATTGAGGTGTGAGTTATTAAAGAAGCCATAATTATTAGTGACTTCTGAGGTTGCTTGGCTACTGCTTTGCCTGCTTGATCAGTCAAGTGATTTTCTTTCACTTCACTGGAGTTGATTGTTTTGACGTCCTTTACAGTGGACTATTACAATTTCTTGGGAAGCATAACTACTTCTAACAATTTAAGAATTAAGTCAACATGTCTTTTTTTTTTTATTGGCAGAAGTGAGCAGTCTCTGTTCTTTCCATATTCCATGTGCATGTAATACTACAAAGGCATACCTTAAGTCTGTGTAGATTGTGACTTTCTTTCCTGTGCTCAATTGTAAGGTTCAGTTTGGAGTAATTAGCTCCAGTCACTGTGTGGATGTCCCATCAGGTAGGGCTTCAGTTTCTAATGTTTCATTGAGGTTAATTATAGCATACCTGGTGCACTGCTTTTCATGATTCATAAAACTGCTTCCATCTTTAAAAAATTCTAGATCTGAATCAAAGAAGATCACCTCTGTGAGTTGATTTACTGGAATATATCTCATCAATTAGCTGCACACAATCACATTTAGGAGATAGACAGGGTTGACCAACAATGAAGCATGGTATTCATTTAATCTTCCCATAGTGAGTTAATGCCCCCCTTTTTGTTCTAACAATGTTAAAAGGTAGTGAGGTGTAAAGATCATTGTAGGCTGCCCAAGTTAAACTTTCCAGCTTCTTACAAAAGGCTACAGGAGGCTGCCACAGCCCTTAGGCAAACTGGCCACCCTTTGACCACTGGATCTGTTGCCTCCAAAAGTCCTGTAAGGACTCCTAGCACAATTCCTTGGCACCCATGCAAAAACAAATTGAAAAATTTCATAAGGTCAGGCAGTCCCAAAGATGGAGCAGTAACTTTTGCTTAAGTTTATGAAAGCAAATGCAAACTCTAGTGTCCATGCTAGGGTCTCTTTCTCATTTACCATAAGGGCCTCATTTAGTGGATTGGCCATAAGTCCAAAATTTGTTATTCACAGTCTACTGTAACCAGCCAAGCTGAGAAAACCTCTGAGTTCTTTTTTGTTCTTAGGCTCTAAAACTCAGCATTAGGCTTCTTTTCAACTGGACAACAGGGCTTTTTGTCCCTCTCATACCTCAAAACCAAGATACTTATCATGGGTTTGTATAATCTAAACCTTCTTTCCTGATACTTTATATCCCTTTACATCTAGCCTCTTTATCATTATTACAGTGCTTTTATTTGTGGCTTCCTGAGTTTTACTGTCAATGAGTCTATCACCTACATATTGGAGGACAGCTCTAATTGCAAGATTGCATTGTACTCAAGAGATCTCTTATCAGGCTACTTTTAGTATTGTGACTATACACTTTCCATAGAAAAATCATTCTTTTCTTAGTCATAGGTTCTTAGCCAAATTGTACACAATTATTCAAAATATAGTGAAAGGACATTTTCCTTTTACTTCAAATCTCTGTTTTTATTAATGAACTTCCTGTTTCCTCCAAGAGACCACAATATACCTATACCAAAACTATAACCAATATATTACCCAGTGTTAGGTGGGACCTCCTTTACCAGGGGGCTGCGCCCCTGGTACTATAGGTGTCTCCAAAACTAAGAAACCAATAAACCAAGAGCAGCTAAGTTGCTTAGAGCTTTGGTAGGAGATTTAAACCCAAATCCACAATAACTTTTCAGTTGAATCTTAAAGCCACTCACCGGAGTCAAAGAGGAAGTTTTGCTCTTTCCCTTAGTGATCCACTGTCTGTGTCAATGACATCCAGGGAATAGAGGGACCCAGTTCTCAGGACTAAAAGCTCTGATGAGTTCACTGGGCAGCAATCTTCTCAGGGACCCCAAGGTCCCATCTAGGGTTCCAATTTGAAGGGGCTCATCCAAGTTACCTATGTTCTTTTTTGCCTGGTACAGAGAATTGGAGTTCAAGCCAAGGTTTGGTCATACAAGGGAAATTTTATTAAATGAGAGGAGGTCTTGAGACAGACAAAGCCTCAAATCAGCCTCCCTAAACAGCAGAAGTAGTATTATTATATTGGCTTGTATAAAGATGGAGTTCAAGTGGTTTGGTTACAAGATTGATAAGTAAGGAGGGATTGCATCTTGCACATGCTCTATAGCACTTCATGCTGTAACAAGCTTTGTCATACATCACATGTACAGAAAATGGTGTCTAAATCCCACCCAGAGGTGTAGATTTACTGTTATAATGAGCTAAAATGCAGCTAAGTTCATTCTACAACCTTACTTAGTCTGCACTAAAATCTGGAAATATCCAGTTTGTGGGTATCCAGATTTTGTGGTTAGCTTCTGGCCACAACTGGTAGCTGATTTCTATTCTGATCTATTGACTAATGCTTCAAGGCTCATATTACATTAACAGAGGAAGAGGACATTTGAGTGGAGGTAATTCTTAAAAATAGTCATTACAAATCACTTATTATAAAATATTTTTTAAAAAAGAGGTTATTTCATGAAAAACAATGCTCATAATTGTTATTTTGAAATTTATATTTATCTTGTGGATGAGGCATATTTATAACTGCCTTGATTCTTACCCAGAAATGGCTGCTTATCTCATGGGGTGAATATTAGACCTAGAATTCAAACCCCAATTAAAATCTTAATTACATATGTTGCTAGTTGCCCCATGCCTTCTCTTGAAAATTAGTAAAAAAAAAACTGTTGAGTTTTTTTTTTTTAAAGAATGAAACATGTTTAGATCTGAAAGGCCACTTTTAGCCATAAAAGGTGAAGCTATTATTAGATTAGGTGTAATGATGCTTTGGTTGAACATAAGTGGTATCTATTCCTATGTTGAAAACTGAGAATAAATATTTGTTTTTAATAACACAGGTTGGAAAATTTTGTTTTAAAAATAATTGAAGGGAGAACTCAGCAATCTAGACCATTGTTTCTTGAAGACTATCCACTTTGACTGTGAATAGAGTTGTAAAATGCCATAGAATTTATGCTTACCCTTTTTGATTCACAGGTAATTAACTAGAAAGAATTGTTAATATAAAGGACACTATGAAAATGGTTGGCATCATTACTATAGCTTGGCATACCCCCCAGCTCACAACATATTCTCTACCCAAAGCCCAGGAGGATGTTCTAGAGGCATGTCTGTACCAATATCCCAAGCCCCAACACTAGTATATTTTTCAAGGGAACACATGTCACACAAAACATCTGAGTCAGACTCCCCTTCCAAGTACTGAAAACTGAGACATTGAGATTAGTTGTCACTGGTGGCTAAATCACATTCACTGTAGACAGTTTCTAAAATCTCCTGCTCCTGAACTCCCTAGACCAGACCTGGGCCCTTTCCTTCCTGAAGCATGACTCTCAACTTCTCCTTGGAGTCCATGAAACACCCAAGTACACTTTTGATGAATTTTCATGTTTTTAAAGTTGTTTCTATCCATCTAAGTTCTTGGGAGCTTATGGAGCATTGAGGCATTGTGCCTTGGGACAAGGCACATCTCATCTCTGTACATCACTTCCTCCACTGGTGTTCACAGAAATTACCATTTCCATCTGAGCTTTGGTTGTGGGACTTATTCTGCTTCATTCATCCCCCAGTTCCATGGCCTCACAATGAACTTTTGTCAACAGAGGTATGAGATACCTGAGCATTCTCATCCTAACCACTAAGCAGCTTCAGACACAGTAGTCACATTTCAAGTATTTGCATTGGCCTTGTGGGGACATAGAGATTTTCTGATACTTTGGAAATAAGGTAAACATAGGAGATTTGTTCAATATACACATCCCCTTGTTATCCTTTCTATTTGACTACTGCTACACCATGGGCTGTAGAATATCTCTATACAACAAATTGTCTATGGGGAAGACCTATTTGTGGATTCCATCATGCATTACCCTTGCCCCACATGTTGCCTTTGGAAAAATCAGACACTGGGTGGCTAGGGGTTCAGCAGCACCTGAAAGCAAGTCACATTCCTCTTGAAAGTCCCACTTTCCAACCTGTGCTACCATTATTGTTCATCTAATGGACAGGGTGCCCAGGTCTTCACTTATTCTCTTTTCAATGTATGGTTTATACCACATGCTCTGGTGTTTCCAGGACCTTGTTTTTATTCTGAGATAAACCAGATGTGTAAATAAGGACTTGGAGGTCCACAGTCTTCAGGATAAGATTTTTTAAAGTTTCTTAAAGAACACAAAATCTGAGACTGGCTTCTTTGCTCAGATAATGAGTTAGTATCTTTTCATAAATTATTAACCCTCACTAACAAGCAGCAAAGGCCACTGGATCAATGGAATGGAAGATGACATGGAAATATGGCATGCAATGGCAGTAAGGAATCTCATTTGATATTCATAATTTTATCCTGCTCCAGTTGTAACTAAAACAAACAAAACTACTACAGAAATTAAACCAGGGAACTGACTTTCAGGAAAAATATTTGGTTACGTTATGTAGAAAGAAATGCAATAGACTTACCTCAACATTAGAGAAGGAGTGTCAAACTGATTAATCAAGTGTCCTGGAAACATGTGCTCTTTAACTGAACTTCCATTGAACAGAGTACCAACAGTCAGAGAAAAGAGATGGAACAAAATGGTAGTAAAGTTGGGCATTTGCTTCTATGATATTGCAGGTAATGAAAATTGTAAATAGTGCACTTTTAAATAATTATCCAGTTTTGTGCACCGTCTGTTTCTTACCAAGCCCTGACTGCTGGACTGATGCACCCATTGGATTCAGACTGAGGTCTATACTTGCACCCTGGGTCTCTAGGAAGAAGTAGTCTCTGGGAGGTTGTGCAGTCTTGTGTACCTGTTTTGAGGATGACCTTCTCTTCTAGTTAGTGTTATGATCATGGCAAGTTATTTTCACTGAGTGCCAAGCATTTCTCTGTGAATGTGGGGCATTTTCTGAATCTACAGAAGTTCTATAACTGATGGAAAGATGAAGATGGAAGTGGGAGCTGATGGGGGACAGTAGTGTTATGGAAAAAGTGGCTCTGGTTTAGGCAGTAGGATGAGAGAGTTCTATGGCATCTTGAAAGAAAAAGAGGGATGAGAATGATATCACACGTGTCCCATTGTGTTGCTTCCAGAACCTCAACTGGGGATTGGTTGGGCAGATTATAGGTTGAGGTAAAATTCCAGTGCCCAGGATCTGATAATGGACTGGGCCTGATACTGAGCAGAGGAGCCTAGAGATGAAGAGGAGGTTCCTGGGATCCTGCTCCTTGAGTTGTTCACTACTTTCTTCAAAATTGAGTCTGCTGAGAACTCTTCTTCTATGCTCAGCTTCCCATATCTTGGGCATAGACTCCTTTCTCAGGCTTCCTGCACACAATGGCTTTATCCAACCTTCTCAGCCCTCCTTCAACTCACCTTATGTTCCTGCCTTCAGTAGTGATCAAGGA
>JAQZBX010092809.1:0-12228 GCA_029593785.1 Cabassous unicinctus
TTGTATTATTTCACATATTTGAAATATCTAGTCTATATTCATTCATAGAAACAGAAAGTAGATTAGAGGTTACCAGGGGATGTCAGAAGGGGGTGATGGGAATTATTGCTTAATAATTCTATTTAAAATTATGAAAAAGTTTTAGTAATATATGCTCATGAGTATAGTACACTTTGTATATGCAATTAATGTCCTTGAAATAGAAAACTTAAAAATGAATATATGGAAATTAAAAATAAGTTAAAATACTGAAATTGAGAATACAATTCCATTTATATTAGCATGAAAGGAATTTGAGAATTCAGAAATAATCACATGCATTCATGCTCAATTGTCCTCAACAAAGGGCCCAAGACAAATCAGTTGGGAAAAAATAGGATTTTTTTTTCAACAAATGGTGCTGGAACAACTGGATATCTAAAGACAAGCAAATGAATTTGTTCTTTGATGTCAAATCATACCCAAAAATTAACTAAAAGTGGATTATAACCCTAAATATAAGGGATGCAGCTATAAAAATCCTAGAAAAAATTGTAACAGAGATATCTCATGACCATTTATTAAGCCAGGCATTCTTAGATATAACACCAAAAGCAGAAGCAACAACAAAAAAATAGAAATATTAAAGTCCATCAAAAATAAAACATTCATGGTCAATTGACACTATTGAGAAAGTGACAAAACAACTTCCTAAATGGAAGAACATATTTGCAGGTCATATCTGATAAGGAATTTCAATCTAGAATATACTGACATGGAGCTTACATATAAAATATATAAAAAATCTCTTGCAACACAATGATAAAATTTAAATAACCCAAATTAAATTTAGCAAACAATGAAAAGGAATATCAAAAAAAGAAATGACCAATAAGAATATAAAAAACATTTTCAACTTCATTCCTCATTAGGAAAATGCAAATCAAAACCACAATGAGGTATCACTTCACACCCACTAGAATGGCTTTAATAATAAAAGACAATATAAAGTGTCAGTGAGAATGTGGAGAAATTAGATACTTTTGAGAGATAATATGGCTGTAACATGACTCAACAATTTTTTAAATAGTTTTGCATTCCCTCAGTATGTTAAAAACAAAGTTACAATATGACCCAGAAATTCATTTCTAGGTATATACCAAAAAGAATGAAAATATATGTCCACCCAGTAAAAGAGACATGAATATTAACAGTCATTTACATAATAAACAAAAAACTTGTAAAACTCATATGGCCATTGAGCTATGAATGGTAAATACAATTTGGAATATCTGTACAATGTAATATTATTTGGCAAAAAAATAATAATAAAATTCTAACACATACTACAACATATTGAACCTTGAAAAGATAATGCTAAGTGAATGAAACCAGTCTCAAAATATTGCAACTTCAATTTATTTGAAACATACAGAATATGAAAATCTATAGGTATAGAAATTGGATTAGTATTTGATAAGGACTGAGGTGGAGAAGTAGCAACTGCTAACAGTTTTGGAGTTTCCTTTTGGAATGAGGAAGATGTTCTAAACTTAGTTATTGATGATGTTTTCAGAAATCTGTGGTTATAGTGAACATCATCAAACAGTATGTTTTAAATAGATGGATTCCATGGTATGGAAATTTCTCAACAAATGTAAGAAAATGATAGCAGAAAGGCAGAGGGAAAAATGGAAGACATAAAGAACATATACAGAATAAAATAAGGAAGAATATATGAAAATGCTGCAATTCTTTTTAATGCAAATGGCCATCTGTCCATGTTGTTTATAATGCTTTCCTAAACTCTTCCATTTGTTCATACACAAACAGGTATCAGTTGTTGGAGGAAACTTTATTAGTGGAATACAAGCCTTCATTAGGAAAATGTCTTAATATTTAATGCTATTTCCTGTGTAGGCTTTTCATGGCTTTCTGCTAATATTTTCATGCTACATGAGAATAAGAGGAGATGCTTCAGAAGATCTCCCTAAGTTATACATACACCTGACTTCATTGTGTATCAACACCTCTATTTTCACTTGATAATTGGAATCAGTCATTAAAACTAGTATATATTAAAGCTTTATTTTGGTTCAGAAGCATGACACTCAAACTGAAAAAAATGGCAATCCTAATTTATACGTCAATGCTACTATATATATTCTCTTTGTGGAAAAAAAATCCTATGGGTAGGAAAGCTCTATTAAAACAATGTCCAAGGTTATGAATTTAAGAGACAAGAATTGAATTTCTGAATTGGCTAAAATGAGAAGCATCAGTGAACAACAGATATTGGAAAATATATAAAATACTGCAAAATTTAAATATACATAATATGATTAAAGACATAAAAATTAAGGGGAAAATACTAACAAAATAATGGGGGAAACAATAATTGCTTTTAAATACATTATAAAAACCAATACTTTCACATTTATAAAATCACCAGATTCTTATATACTTCAATTTCACATCATTCTGATTTAAACTTCTTAAATAAGTAAAAATAAGATAAATCCCATAAATGAACTCTTGATATTCCATAGAAAATACCATGCTTTTCAACTAAATATTAACCCAATACCTGTAGTGTAATAAAAGTAAACTGAGGTCTTGATATACTTGGCTGCCGTATGAAATTTTAAAAGGGCTTGTTTCATTAATCTTATTAATATACTTAAAGTCTAGTAAGGTCCTAATAAATCTCTTGTCAGAGCATCAGCTGCTAGGAATTTTTTTTGCTAGTTGATGCTTTATAATGAACTCAGAAATCATCTCTAAAACAGAAAAAAATTATGAAATTATTATTTTGGAAAGTGAAGAATAGGCACTGCTGAACTGTTGTCACTGAGAAAAAGAACAAATAAGTTCAGTCATTATAATCACTTCTGTCTGTATCAGTATTTGAGGCCATTGACATGGCTGGAATTTGAAGGGCAGGGCCCTGGATACATAAGAGTGGTGCTGCATGGATCTCCAGAAATATGCCCTGGAGATCCACTGAGACTTGGACTGAAAATTAAACTGCACAAGTGTACAGCCAAACAAATTAAAATTGCATGGGAAAGGGAAACCGAGTTATAGAAACTCTGTATGTTTGCAAATATTTAAAAGAAAATATGAAAAGATTTAAATCTATGAAATCTCAATAGAGAAATAAAAATAAAAACATAAGTGGATATTTTAAAATTGATAATTCAATCTGAAAAGAAAAAATCATTCCCTTGACCTTTAAGACAGAGTAATATCATTATCTAACTGAAGAACGAGAGAAAAGGGGGAAAAAATGAGAAAAGTCTCAATAAACTGTGAATCAATGTCATTATCAAAAGTATATAAATTTCATTGCCTAGAATGGACAATAATTGGCATTTTTTAGAAGAAATAATGGCACAAATTTTCCAAACTTTATGAAAATATAAATTCAAGACCCAGGAAGCTCAAAGTATCTCAAAAACAGTAAGTACCAGGAACCACATAAGGGCACATCACAAGAAAAAATAATTAAATAAATAAAGTGGTCAGAGAAATTACAATTAAAAGCAGGATCACAAAGACTAAATCTTTACTCAGTTCCTATGAAAAACAATGATAGGAAGAAGACAATTAAAAGAAATGTTTAAAGGGCCTCAAAAATAAAATTATCAACTTAGAATTCTGTAACAAGCATAAATATCCTTAACATCAGAGATAATTCAAAAATTCTGTACAGACTTAGAAAACTAAGGAGATCTGTGTCCATCTGACCATCACTAAATTAATATTGAAGATCTTAAAACAGAATGGAAATGATAAAAAAAAAAATCAGTGTCAGATCTATTAGAACCTGAATACAAAAATAATGGTACATATTTGGATGAATATTAAGGATTTTTCTATAGGTTTTATTCATTCTTTTAAAAGCATTATTTAATTTAAGGCAAAAATAATATAGTGTTCGATTTATAACCAAAAATACAAATGCATGACAACACTATCAAGAATCTCAGGAAAAGAAAATATGATGTAATTAATTTATTTTAAATGTAAAGTGGCACAATATTATTTTATGGTAGACAGTGATAATTTAGGTACACTTGTATAACAGAAAAAACATTTAAAATGCAACAAAGATGTATGGATAAAAAGCCAATAAGTGGAAAAAATGAAATATTAAAAATTTTTAATTCATGCCAAAGCAGTCAAGAAAGAAGGAAATATTTCAAACTACACTTGAAAATCTATGCATTAGCATATAGGTAAAACATACATCAGTTTAAAACATACAAATCTGGTCGTGTCCTTCCTTTGTTGAACAATCCTCAAAAGGCTTCTCTTGAGCTTTAGGAAATAAATATCAAAAGGGAAAAGAATTTCATCTGAATTCCTCTATATCACGCCATGAAGGTATTTTCACTGAACTAACACTTCTGATCTTTTGTCTAATATTTTGCTCAGTCATTCATGTAGAGATACAGAAATTCCACAGGTAACCTAATTCATTTATGAGGTATGTTCACATTTCTCATTGGATTTAAATAACTTGTTAAAAACAAAACAAAACAAGAAATATGAACCTGGGGAATGAAAGTCTATTCATCATTAAATACTGTGAGTTATCATTTCCAGAATGTGTGCCCTAGTAATGGAGAGCAAAGCATGTACAAAATTTAAATTCATAATTTGGTGGATGTGTAGCATGAGCAGCAGCATGAGCAAAACAAATTGTACTAGTAATCTCATAAATACCTTACAATAGGCATAAAGTTTCTATAAAAGCCCATAACCCTATCAAGATTAATATTAACCAGAACTTTTGCTTCTCTCTTTTTATAAAGAAAATGCATGTTGTATCCCTGTAAGGTTTCACTCATTTCCTATTCTTAACCCTGTGAAACATAGTGGCATGAGGCACAATATGTATCTTCAATGTTAACCGAGTAGCAAAATAAGAAAGCTCCCTAAACTGCTTCCCAAGGATGTTGAAACTATGATAAATTTTCTTTGTTTCAAATCATGTCTATGATTAATTCTCTTTATTTGAAACCTGCATAAAAATTTTAAGAAAACCAATTAATGGGGAGGCAGGTATGAGATTGATTAGATCTTCTTTCCTCCACCAGCCAATAAAGCCTCTTTTCCATCCCAGCCTAGTTCCCTGTGTCTGTCTATTCTGCCATGCCGTGTCAAGAGATGAATCTGTGGACTATGTGGATCTCCTTCAATTTGGCACCCCAGAAAGGACTGGCATCCTCATGAGAATAATGC
The DNA here is from genome assembly GCA_029593785.1 of Cabassous unicinctus. Lineage (NCBI taxonomy): Eukaryota > Metazoa > Chordata > Mammalia > Cingulata > Chlamyphoridae > Cabassous > Cabassous unicinctus. The sequence continues at coordinate 5,230 of JAQZBX010092809.1, forward strand.
TTCTCAGTGGATTCCTGGACCCCTGAGGGAGGATATTTGTAGGCTCCAGGTCTGTGGTCACTGGAGTGTTTTACTGAGGGAATCAGAACAGGTGTCTCTTGCCCGAAGCATCTAGGATCCTGAAGGCAGCAGACTGAGAAGGAAAAGAGGATTTTTTTCTGTGTGCTGTACGTGAGAATTGTATTGTCCTTTTTCTCAGCAGCACAACTCCTGCCAAAACTGTAAGTGGCAATGTCACCCTTGGTTTTGGGCTTGGGTTATTAAAGGAAGCAGGCCCTGGAGTAAGAAGGTTTTGCTGAGATTGGTTGCCCAAGCCTTGGTTTCTTGGAACTTGTTTGATAACATTTTAACCAGAATGGGAAATAAAGTAAAGGGAAAGGGGAGGGTGCATTCTCCTAGGTTGCATTATTAAGCATTAGGAACAATTTGGTCATGCATCTATGACTAAAAAGAGAATGATCCAACTTTGTAAGGGAATCTGGCCTCAATGTTAATTAGAGGATGAACAAAAAAGGGCCAGCCCATGGGTCCTTTGAATATAATACTATTTAAAATTAGACCCTTCTGTAGAAGATTAAGTAAATGGCATGAAATTCCTTATAATCAATGTTTCATGACACTAGACCAAAGTGAAAAACTTCAGAGGGAATATTTCAGGCATGATGTATTGCCAGTTAGTCAAGCCCCAAGTTCTCAATGTTCAAAAGTCAGAGAAGACAAATACTCATTATTTCAACCAGCTAAGGAATTGATTAATCAACACTCTACTTCAAGAAAGAGTTAAATAACGGTAAAAAACGAGGGAAACAAAATGAGAAAAAACTCTTTCTGATTTTAGTCCCATTGATGCTGATAAAGTTTGACACACCATCATTGTTTCAAGTACTTCTAGGCTTGAAATTGCCACAGCCCCTGTACATCCTCTACCCCCATATCAAGGTTATGGAAACAAAACTGAGTTACCATTAGTTCCTCCAGTAATGGCCTCTCAACCCCACACCCAAGGTGGTGTGATTTTCAGCCAGGATGCCTCTGCTTCAAGAGGCTGAGGCCAGGGCAAATTTCCCCTTTGACAATTACCTGCAGGAATAGATTAGCAAGGGCAACCAGGGGGCTATCTATACATGCATACTCCATTTTCAACATCAGATCTATATAATTGAAAAGATCATGTCTCAAGCTACAGAGAGGACCTCAGTAGGATGGAAAATTTTTTTGAACTGATATTTTTTACTCACAGCCCTAATTGGGCAGACATTCATTCTTCACTGAATAAACTTTTAACCTAAGAGAAAACACAGATTGTATTAGAAAAGGATCACAATCATGCTGATTTTCTAGCAAATAGTAACCCTAACAATGCCATTTATGCTCCAGGAAGCCAAGTAGTATCAAAAGGTGATTATTTTGGAACCCAAATGAACAAGAGGACTGAAGTAAACCAGATTATTTCAAAGCTTGCATAATTGAAGGACCCAGGAATGGAGTTCCTAACAAGAAAAAATAAAGCAAAATCCAAGAAATTGTCCAGAAACTGAATAAAAATCCACATGTATTCCTAAAGATAGTCTTTGAGGCTGTCAGTTCACTGCCCTAGATCCAGAAGATCATGTGAATTGGCACAATATTAATCAGTCTTTGATCTGCCAAAGAGCTCCTGATATCTGTTGCAAATTTCAAAAAGTAGAAGGAGGGCTAGGCCTTCCAATTTTGGCCTTAGAAATTGCTTTCAATGTATATTACAATCCAGAAGCAGTTCAAGAAAAGCACCATAAGAAAACAATTGCACATTAGGCTAACTTAAATGCTAACCTTTATATATATACATATATATATATATAGGTTTTTCTTTTATTAAGATACATAGATTACATAAAAATTACATAAAAAATACAGGGGATTCCCATATGTCTGACTCCCTACGCCACATTTTCCCAGAATAACAATATCCTTCAATAGTGTGGAACAATTCTTACAATCGATGAACACATACTGGAGCATTGCCACTAAGCAAGAATTATAGTTTACATTGGAGTTTACACTCTTTCCCATGCAATTTTGTAAGTTATGACAATATATATAATGGCCTGTATCTGTCATTTCAATGCCATTCAGAACAGTTCCAATGTCCCAAAAATGCACCATATTACACATATTTTTCTCTCTCCCTCCCATCAGAATGTCCAGAGGCCATTACCTCCACATCAATGATAAAAGTTCTTCCATTGTTAGAATAACAATAAGTCTATAGTAGAATTACAGTATGTCTAATCTAGTCCATTTTTTCTTCCCCAATTCTGAGCATTCTGGGATGGTGATGCCCACTCTGACTCTAATTGAGAGGGAGCTTAGATCTCATGTGGCAAATGGATTGGGCTATCTTGATTGCATTTGCAGACGCTCTCTGTTCCTTGCGATGGTTATTATCCATCATCATTTCCTTGTTAGTTGTCCTGGGTGAGTCCAATGAACTGGACAGTAGTGTTGCAACTCTGCTGAGATTCAGAGCTCAAATGGTACATGGACAGCCCAAAGATTTAAATCTCTTGGGCATACAATTATCAACTCTAATACTAACTATAGGTTCAAACAGAACGGGCAGAAAAGCCTTTTGTAGGGAAACCACTCTGTCACACTGGAGGACAACAATTCCAAAGAAGGGCCTCCTGGCAGGGTGCCAAACTACTGAGCTGTCTGTCCTGCTTATAGAGTCTGGATGTATCCAGAGCCCTCAGGAGCCATGCTATTTGAGGCAATATTTGCTTTGGCAGTCATTGAGATCATGCTGAGATATTCATAAACATAATCTCTGGAATGACATCCTGAATCACTTTGAAGTCTCTTAGCCATATAAACTCATTTGTCTTTACCTATTTCCCTTTTTGGTCAAGGTCTTTTTCCAGGGGCATAGATAGTTGGTGCTTGATAATAATCCCTTCAGGCCAGGGAGGCTCATCCTCAGAATCATGTCCCACATCAGGGGACATGCTCGGGAGAAGGTAGTGCATTTATATGCTGAGTTTGGCTTAGAAAGAGGCCACATTTGAGCAACAAGGAGGCTCAGGAGGTAACTCAGGCACCCTACAATACTAGGCTAAGTTTCAATTTCAAAAGTAAAGGTTCATAAGTACAGTCATCAATATAAAGGGTCCATCAATGGTCAATCCTCCTTCACTAGTCACTGTCCCTGTTCTCAGGGTACTACTAAACTTTTAAGACAATACCTGAGCAAAACCCACTAATAGCAGAGGGTACCAATAAAAGATAGACCTCATGGGTCCCTAGAATACCCTTGGGCTCCCAGCATAGCCCAAGTCCATAACTCAACTCATCATATTTAGTTCATATAGTCCATACAATATTTGTACTTTGGTGTCTGGCTTATTTCACTCAACTTGTCATCGAGGTCGCCCATGTTGTCATATGCTTCCCCAATTGATTTTTGCTTACAAATGAATGGTTTTCCATCATATGAATATATCACATTTTGTTTACACATTCATTGATTGATGAATACCTGGATTGTTTCTGTCTTTTAGTAGTTGAGAATAATGTCACTTTGAACATTGGTGCGCAAATGTATGTTCACATCCTTGATTTCAGTTCTTCTGAATATATTACTAGTGGCAGGATTGCCCAGTCATATGGAAGTTCTATTCTGAGTTTACTGAGGAACCACAAAATGGTCTTCCACAGAGGCTAAACCATTTTTCACTCTCACCAACAATGAAAGACTGTTCCTATCCTATTTCTCTACATCCTCTCCAGCACTTCCTGCTATTTTTATAATGTCATTTCTGTATGGTATGAAATGATATCTCATTTTAGTTTTTATTTTCATTTCCCATCCCAAATAGCTAGTGATATTATGCATTTTTTCATGTACCGTTTGGTCATTTGTATTTCCTCTTCAGAAAAATATCTACTGAAGCCTTTTGCACAGTTTTAAATTGGGTTGCTTGTTGATTTGTAAAAAAGTTGTGTGATCTCTATATAACATGGAAATCAAACCATCATCAGTTATTCAGTTTCCAAAGATTTTTTCCCAAGTGTTGGCTGCCTTTTCACATTCTTAAAATTGATTGAAATAAAAAAGTGTCTAATTTTGAGGCAGTCCATTTATCTATTTTTTTTCATTCATTGCTCATTCTTTATGAGTAAGGTCTAAGAAACAACCACTTACCACAAATTCTTGATGTTACCTTACATTTTCTTCTTGGAGTTTTATATTAAGGTTGTTGATCCATTTTGAGTTAAGTTTTGTATAAGATATGAGATAGGGGTCATCTTATTTTAGCTATAGATATTCAGTTTACCAAGCACCATTCAGGCTGTTCTGACCCAATTGAGTGGTTTGACAGCCTTCTCAAATATCACTTGACCATGGATGTGGTGGTCCATTTATGAACTCTTGATTTAATTCCATTGGTCAATCTGTCCACTTTTATGACAGAATGCTGCTTTTACCACTGCAGCTAGATAATATACTTTAAAGTGTGTAAGAGAGTACTCCATCTTTATTCTTCTGTTATTAACATATTTTTGACTATTCAGGGTCCCTTATTCTTCCAGATGAATTTTATAATTGGCTTTTCCATTTCTACAAAGAAGGCATGGGGATTTTTATCAGGATTGCATTAAATCTGTAGATCAGTTGGGTAGAATTGACATTTTAATATTTAATTTTCCAGCATATCAACAAAGAATATGCTTCCATTTATCTAGATCATCTTTGGTTTCTTTTAGCCATGTTTTATATTTTCTGAATAGTTCCATTATCTCCATGGTTAAGTTTATTCATAAATATTTGATTCTTTTAGTTGCTATATTAAATGGATTATTTGGGAACTTCCTTTTCAGATTGCTCATTAATAGTGTATAGAAATGTTACTGATTTTTGTGTATTAATCTTGAATCCCACCACTTTCCTGAATGCATCTCTTAAGTCTAGTAGTTTTGTTATGGATTTTCAGGATTTTCTAAGTATAGGATTATATCATAAGCAAATAGTGAAAATTTTACTTCTTCTTTTCATATTTGACTGTTTTTTGTGCCTAATTGCTTTTGCTAGATCTTCTAGCACAATATTGTAGAACAGTGGAGATAGTGGGCATCCTTGTCTTGGTCTCAATCTCAAGGGTAAAGATTTCAGTATTTCCACATTGAATACAATGTTATCTTTGAATTTTTCAGATATGCACTTTATTGTATTGATAAATTTTCCTTCTATTCCTATCATTCAGTGTATTTTTTTATCAAGTAATGGGTATTGGATTTTGTCAAATGCCTTTTCTGCATCTATTTAGATGATTGTGTGATTTTCTTCTTCAATTTATTTATAAATTGTCCCAATTAAAGATGGCATCAGAACAGCTCATGTAGGGCAACTCTCTTTCAAAATACGGTGAAAGCATAGAAGTCACCTAAGGGAGATGCTTTGGGGACCTGCAGACAAAGAGAGGGCCACACATATTGTCTTTGAGGGACTGGGGAAAGAGAGAAGAAGAGGCCAAAGGGAAAAACATGAGCTGATGCTCCTGCAGCTGGTATTGATGCCCATCCCCCAACTCAAGGGAAATGGCCTTGTTAAATCCTGTTTCTGAATAGCCAATGGAGAGAGGAAATGCCATGTTCCTCCTAGAAAGAGGGAAGTTGTGGCTGAGGGTTGAGTGTGTTTTCTTTTCAGTGAGTAGCATAAATATAATCTGGTTCAAAAGAGCTAGTTAGTGAAGATTGATAGATTAATTACTGTAGAAGCATTTGCCAAGGAGTACCATCTGCTGGCCAGCTGGGAAAGTGAAGGAAGATATGCTTTCCCCCCCCTTTCTTTCTCAGGCATCATAGATCTGGTCTATGCACCATTAATGTCTCCTTTCCCGTGTTTTGCTAACTTAAACAGGACAATATTAAAATTCTAGAAAAATATAAAAAATCAAAGATGAGCTGTGATATACAAATACTAAGCAAGATAGAAAAATTGATCAACAGAGTAAAATCACTAACATAATCAGAAGCCTAGATAGCAGCGATAACTATAATCCATACCAAGAAGCCGGAAGATATGGCTCAGCCAAAGGAACAAACCAAGAATCCAGATGAGACAGAGGATTTCAGATAACTAATCAATGCTGGCCACACAAACCTTCTTAATCAACTTAAGGAGATGAAGGAAAATATGACTAAAGAGACTCGGAGAGAGCATAAAGAAAAATTTGAATGCCTGAAAAGAAATGTAACAGAACTAATGAGAATGAAAAACACAATGTATGAGAATATAAATTCATTAGAGGCATAAAACAACAGATTTGACACAGCAGGAGAACAAATGAGTGAAACTGAGGACAACATTTGACCTTGAAAGATAGGAGAAGAGAGAGAAAAAATAATAGAAAAATTGAAAAATGTCTGAGGAAATTGAATGCCAACATATAATGTGTAAGCATATACTGTAGAGGTGTCCCAGAAGGAGAAGAGTATGGAAAAGGTGTAGAAAGAATATTTGATGAAATAATGACCAAAGACTTTAAAAAATTTATGAAATGCATGAATATTAATATTCAAGAAGAAGTACTTCTGGGAAGATGGCTGACTAGAAAGACGCAGGACTCTTCTCCAGAAAAATAGCTAGAGAAAAGGCTGAAACAGCCTAGAAAAAGATCTTCTAGTGTTTAGGACACCAAGCAACACCTGGACACTGCCCAGAGGAGAGAGGGAAAAAGGAGGGAAATTGTGACTACAGAACTGTGAGTTGAAACCGGCAGCTGCTGCTGTCAGTACCCTCCCCCACACTAAAGACACTTCAGAATTCTCAGGCATCTTGGCCTGAAGCTACAGACAAAGTGGTTCTAGGGATCTACCATTCCAGGAAAAAGGGGAGAGAGAGCCACACAGCCCAAGACCGACTTAGCTTTTGACCCAAAAATTTGCTCTGCTGTGTCTCACCAGCCCTTCCAAGATGGGAGGGACTACACCATAGTTTGCCCTGGGAGCCATAACAGG
>JAQZBX010092810.1:0-12227 GCA_029593785.1 Cabassous unicinctus
AAATTGGTGATATTTCACAGAAAATCAGTAAAAGTGATAAAAATGTTTGTAGTGCTTCAAGTTGAAAACCTGAGCTGTCTAGACTAGTTATATCCAACCCCTTTCCCCTGCCTCCTTTTCTGATGCAGTCATATAAATGAGGCATAATTGAAACTGTCTTTAAAGTTAATATTGAAAATTATTAGTTCATGCAAACATTTATTTATACACTAGTTGTCCTCCCCAAGGGTTGTTCCAAGGAAGCATAAATCACCAGTAAGGAAATAAGTCCTTGCTGATTCATAACCTTCATAGAGTTGTCAGTGTGATAGGTACTCAATCACAAATTAAGGCCTATGCCTGTTGAAAGTTGGACTCATATATGAATGGAGTGTTGATGATCTCTGTCCTTGGTATTGTAATACCTGTGTATCTCTTGATTGGCAATCATGGGGTGCTCTCCTTATGCCTTAGTGTCAGTTTTCTGGAAGATGTTTGCCTATCTCTCTGAAGTCCCCCTATGCATCTCCCCCACCCCCAAGAAAATTTTGGGTATGCTACTTGGCCTATATTTTAAATTAGAACATTGTAAACAGAGTCGACAAATTTCTTCAAAATGTCCAGCCTGTATATGTTTATTTTAAAAAAGATTAAAGGTTAGAAGGATAACAGAGGCATATGTTTGTTACTGAAATTCTGTTGGTTTAATAGAATTTGGTGTTACTGAAATAATAAACTTTCTTACAACACCAGTTAGATTTTGTTTTGACAACTGTAATGAGATTTTTTTTAAATTGATTTATTTTTTGCAGTGGTGGTCTCTTGTCTCTGAAACTGCTTGTTCTATATTTAAATTAGTTCCTTGGCTTACCCCTTGGATATAACTTTGACAGATTCTAATAAAATTGTTACATAATGGTGATTTCTATGAAATTTCTTTTAATATATTAAATTCTTATTTTTATTTTATGTATTTTCTATTTTATACATTAGAACTTTTTTGTTATACTAAGACTGCATATTTCTTGCCTTTTGACAAAAGCAAATGGAATACATAAAGCAACTTATAGAATTTAACTGTGATAAAAGATAACTTGCAGCTGGTCCTTTTTACAAAAAGCCATTGGTTTATTTGCATATCAGTGGATGGGAAAGGGATGCTCACATTTGACATTCTAAGATAATTTCCTAGCTCTGATCAAAATAAAAAAAAAGACACTGAGAATGAACTTTTTTTCTATACTTTTATACACAAATTCTTAATCTTACCAAGTTCAGAGATTCGAATTTAACCCGACTCTAAAAGTTTTATAGAAGTATTATTTTACAGGTTATCAATGCAAGAAACAGTTTTTGGATAATTATTCCAAACTCAAAAATTCAGTAGGCATAAAAATTTAGTATATCCATGGCCTAGCTTCACAAATCTCCTCAAAGTCCAAATGAAAACTTGACTGGTTTTACAGTAAACTGTGAAAATTATTGGCAGATGTAGGAACAGTCCCATTTGTTTTTATGAAATCCTAGTCCAAGTTTAAAGAATTGCAACATATACATACAAATAGAATTTCCCTATTGTTCCTCAGATTTCCTACTTCTTAATAGCAATTATTTGATAACGATATATATAATACATGTACACACATATAACAATGGTATTCTTATTGAATGTATTTTTTTGTTGTATGAATTATTGTTGGCATGTAGCCAACTGGCTTTTCCTTAACTGACACTTCAGAGAGACTAAACATTTATCCAACTCTAACTAGAAGGGGTTTTTCCTTCAAGTGGCCAATCAGTTTGCCTGTTGTTTCTTCAGAGCTTGAAGCAATTAACATTTATGGGAAAACTTCCTTGTATATGTAACATATTTCTTGCCCTTTTAGCAATGATTTTTTTGTGTCTATTCTCATTTGAAAGTTCTCCCCTCCTTTTTTCTTCTTTTGATTTCTCTACTCCCAGTGATTTCCTCATGATTCTTTTCAAGACTTTCAAAGTAAAATGGTCTAAAAATGAAAAACCATGAATTTTGACTCTTTTTTTTTTTTTAAACCTTTTAAAGGGGGGAAACTTTAAAGAAGTAACCCTATTATGAGAGAAGAGAGTTGAAGGACACTCTAGCTTCCCCAACTAGAATAAAGGGCTATGGCAGAAGGCTAAGGGGGAAATACTTTGTATTCTTCAATGCAAACTGTTCAGTAGTTATTAAAGGGAGGAAAGAAACCAAATGGGAACAGTCAATTTTGGTCCTTTCATGTTTTATACTCAAGTCTAGTACAGAGTATTCCTTCCACATTCTACCACACATTGCCTAGAGAAAGAACTGCAGATCATCAAATAATCATCCATTTCCAAATGGTCTAATGACAGCATATACAAAGGTGGCTTGTTTAAAACCTTCCATTTATAGTTGCACTGCATCAAACGGTGCTAATTTTAAGTAGGCCACCCCGTAGAGTGCACCCTCCAAAATAACACCCTTTCACGTTATTTACCAAGTCCATTTCTTTTTCATCCACAGGAAATATTTAATAAATGCTTCAGAATCGTGTTCATCAATGACGGGCATATAGGGTTCACCTGGAACTCATCAATCTGTGATCCAAGGGATGCCAAATTTCTGTCATTTGATCATTAAGTCAAGGGCAGTACCGGCATAACACCTACCCAGGCTTATTTCTAACACTTCCCAAATCTTAATGTGTGAGAGTATTGCTCACCATAATTTATGACCCTATGGCAGTGGGGTGGCTTTTTACTTTTGCGGCCCCCTTACTTGCCCTCAGCGACTTCTAAAATCACCACAGGCGGTAGCTGGGTATTTGATCTTGGGGCCAAGTGTTTTCAGACTTTGTTGTCTGGCCTTAAGGGTGACATGCCGGGAGCTGCAGGCTATCGAATTGTGGATTTCATCGTGGGGGTGCCCGTGAGGGCAGGGGGTGGCCCGGCTGTTGGGGATGCTCCACCTGTTCTCCGCCCCGTCCCCTTAGTTGGGCGGGTGGGGGCCCCCTCCTCCGGCTGGCGCTAGGCGGCGGGGCTGCGGCTGGCGGCGCGCGTGCCGCCGTACCGCCCACGGGCGTCAGTTGGACTCCGCGGAGGAGAAAAGGTGCGGACGCGGAGCACTGGGGTAAGACCCCGCCGCCCGCCGCGCTCGGGCCCCGCGCGAGCGCGCTCGGTTGGTGCGCGAGCGCGGCTCCGCCCCGTCCGCTCGGCGCGCGCCCCCGCCAGGTCCGCTCTCCTCCCCCACCCCCGGCGCGGATGGGGTGGATCCAGCTCGCTCTCCTCCCCTGAGCGGCGGCGGCGGCGGCGGCAGACGCTGAATGAGAGACGCCGACTGCTCTGGTCGGTGAGCACAACCCTAGGCAGCGGCTGTGGGGAGGCGGCGGAGCGTGAGACAGGCGTCGTCTTTTCATCCTCCGAGGCGGCGGCCGCGGCTGCTCAGGTCAGTGTTCCCGCCGCCGGCCTGGTGCGGAGCCTCGGTGGGCGGTGCGGGGGAGGAAGGGTGGGTGCGCTGCGCCCCCCGGGCGGCGCGGAGACGCAGCGGCGGAGCCGGGAATGGCGGCAGCTCCTGTGTGCGGTGTGTTCTCCCGGCCGCAGGGCTCAGGGCTGCTCGTCCTCTGAGCGGGGAGGGGGCTGCCGAGCTAGGGCTGAGGGAGGAGAGCGCCGGGGTCCCCGGGAGCCGCGCCTCCGTCCAAGGCTTGACCTCGGAGCCAGGGGGCGGCCGTGGGGTTCGTGGTGGGGGCTCCGACCCGAGTCTGGGGGCGCGACGATTTCCCAAGCCCGCCTCGCGGGTCTCTTTCCTGGGTGGCGGAAGCCCCCGGCCTCTGCCCGCACTGCCCTGACGCCCGGCGGCGCCTCATCCTCCCTTCAGGTGAGCTGGAGCCGGGACCCGGAGCCGGGCCACACCCCCTCCCCTCGCCCTCGCGGCTGCCCTCCCGAAGCCTGACCGCTGAGGCGGCCGCCTGCGAACCCGCGGACTGGCGATCAGGGTGACCTGTTGCCGAGCGGCCCGCTGCGCGAGTCGCTCGCCAGCCCCGGATTTGGAGGGTTTGTGTTAAGCGCTCGTTTCGGCCCCGGAGCGCGGCCCGTGTGCTGGACAGGGGTCGATGCCCCAGTTCGGGTCTCCTTACAGCTAGGAGCCGGGCGTATTGGAAAAAAGAGAGATTCCTGACGTATCTGATCAAACACTTGCAAAGCTGGGGTATCTGTCTGCAAAAAATCCGGAATTCCATTACAGTATCGGATTAGGTAGGTTTATAAACATCATGCTTTGGAGATGATTTGAGAGAAACGCGAGCCTCGGGTGAGGAGCTGATAATCTGGAAAATAGCCGTAACCATTTGCGGAGCTAAATTATCCCCTCCACCAACCCCCCCCTTCCCCCCAAGCTCTTTTCCTGTAGCTGTGTGTTGTGTAGACGCAGGCCAGTTTCAGTGTACGTGGGCGTGTTTGGGAAGAAGCTGCGAGCTGATAGGAGGTACCTTAGTACAAATGTTAATTTGTTTGAGCTGGGAGGGGTGAGGGAGGAGGAAGAAAAGGCACTGAGGTTAGTTGTGGAGGAGAGGCCATTGAAACACTAAATTTCTAAGAAAGCGCTAAAAATATATCTAATGCAATGTGTTTGACTATAAAGTGGGAACACACAAGCAGGGATTAATTGAGCTTTATCTTTTATGTGCCCTGGATATTTTTTTCTCAACGCTCTAGTTGCTATAGAAAGCCTTGTGTTTTTTTGTTGTTGTTGGTATTTTATCAGTGTTTACCAGTCGTCTGGTGGTTTTTTTTTTGTTTGTTTGTTTTTTATTCACAGTCAGATCTCTCTTTGTACAAGTTTCTTTGAAGATGACCAGAATTTTGGGAAACTTTTCAGTCCGTGCATGCAGCGTATTGCAGTCACACAGATCATAGTTTACTAGCCATAAATCCGGTTCCACCCAGATAATTATACAAGTGCTGTACAATTATAAATATAATAAATATATTACTGTTACTGCTGAATATCATGCTGTAGACTTTAGAATTATTAAGGAACTTATATCCAAGCGGTATTATTTTAATAAAAATAACCTCTCACACAAGCTTTGTAAGCATGACGTTTATCACCTAGCTTCAAAGATTTGGAAGGTAACTTTGTTTTATCTGACAATTCTAAAGATCAAATGTAAAGGCATTAGATGCCATTTTGAATAAATAATTGCAGGATCATTTATTTTAAACTTAGTTCATTTTGTCTTTTAAAAATTCACAATAATAATTTTGACATGGTAGGATCTACCTATTTTTTATCACATTCCATCTTTCATTGAATTGAGGAATTTGACTTCTCAAAAGACTTTGGGTGGGACTTTGGAAATATTGTTCACTTTACCTAAATTACTCCATATTGCAACAGAATTTTAAAGATAGTGCTTGTGTTATCAAGATTGCAACATGCTTTTCTGATAGATTTTTTTTGCTGTCAGAGCACCATAATTTCCTGAAAGAGGGAAAACATAACTAATGAAACTGGCTTTGTGATTCAGATGTTTTATTTTATTTTATTTTACTTTTTAAAGGAGGTACTGGGGATTGGGAACCCAGGACCTGGTACATGGGATTCAGGCACTCAGCCAACCACTGAGCTACATCCCCTCTCCAATGAGAGTTTTTGTTGTTGTTGTTGTTGTTGTTTGTTTTTGTTTTTTTAGGAGGTACGGGGTGATGGAACCCGGGACCTCATACATGGGAAGCAGGCACTCAAGCACTTGAGCTACATCCTTTTCCCTAATTAGATGCTTTTATCATACATGTGAGTAATATATTTGTGTGTGTGTGTTTAAATGTCTTTTTCAGTTATGGCATCCTAGTTGAGATAGTGGTTGTGTATTGTGAACACTGACTAAATATAGATAATCAGATTATGTTGCAGCTTGAAACACTCTAGCTTTTGTTCAGAGATACAGTTCTTTTATTCATTCCACGCATATTTATTCAGTACCTGCTTGGTGCCAGTTCCAGTTAGCCACCTTTTCTTGAGAACACAACAGGGGATCAGACAATAGATCTGATGGAGCTTAAAGGATAAATGGCTAAATAATCTACTACTTCACTGTCTGATAAGTGTTTAATATTAGTTTAAAAGTTTAGCAATAAAAATTCTTCTGATAACTTTTTTGGTTAAGGATAATTGTGTTTTCCTTCTAAGAATAGTGGGAATTATTGAGAGAAAAAAGCATTGGCAGTTGATTTTAAAATATGTTTAACTTTATATACATTGCTTACCTGGTTTCCAAGTATATAAAAATTAGTATTCTACCTGAAGTCAGATGATACACAATTTGCATGTGGTTAAACAGCTTAATTTTTTTTGGTTTATGTAGTTAAATGAAACGTTCATTATGTGTTTATACTCTTTCTTGGCATTTACTGGTTGATAGAAAATCTAAATAAAAAAATTTCTATGTGTATGTGTTAGTGGACTAATGCCCTATTCTTCCATAGAATCCAATAACCATTATTGATAAAATCAGAAAAGTTCAACAGAAAGTAGTAGATTTCCCTCTTGATTAAAATATGACAAAACATTATACTAAACTATACCAATAGTCCTTTGCAGATTATAAAACTCTATTTATGTGTTATTGTTACTTAAATATTTTGTTCTCATTGATGGGATTGTTAGTAATTAACATTGACCCTATGTAGGCATTATCATCTCCATTTTAAATAAGGAAACTGAAGTATGGAGACATTAAGTACACTGATAATAAGTAAGCAGTGAACTCTACCTAGAGTTTGGTGGGGAGCGAGCGTCAACATCTGGTGCTACAATTCAGCATACAGTACAACTACTGGTTTGCTTTTTCAGAAATTTCTAAATAACTTTTAAACTTTAAACTATTAATTGAAATTTAATTAATTGAATTTGTTTTCTTTTGTTAGTTAAACTTTAAACCTGTTTATTTTTCCTAGAAGTATTTTTTCCCCCTGCATATAGCAGATACAGATAGCTTGGGTTTATTTTTAATGGTACACATGTTTCAAAAATAAGATGTATTAAAATCAGTCCTACTTTTTGAATATGAAGTTTTTATTTTTGGAATAAAATTATCTCTTCAATCTGAATACTGCATCCTTTTTGTCACTCAGTTTTCAAAGAAAAGATCATTCAAATAGCTTGAAACTGTACCTCAACCTGAAGGTTCCTTGGCAAGGAAAATGAATGTATGGTATTACCCTATAAATTGTTTCTTTAAATGTATCTTATCCCTAGTTTAGGGTTCCTTTTTAGTGAGAGAATGAAGATTGGATGTGATAAATTTTGTTCAATTGAAATTAATCCAGAATCTTCCTCCCCTGCCCCCCCCACCTTTTTAAGGAGGTATTGGGGATTGAAACCAGGACCTCATACATGGGAAGCAGGTGCTCAGCCACCGAGCTACATCTGCTTCCAATCCAAAATCTTTATGTCTTGAGCTTTTTGATTTAGGAAAACTTTTAACTGCATAAAGGGAGTAAAATCCTGAAATATTTGATGTCTACTTAATCTATGACAAGATTTACCCAGTTTTTTATTTTTATTTTTTTTAAGATTTATTTTATTTATTTATTTCTCCCCTTACCATTGTTTATGCTTGCTGTGTCTGTTCATTGTGTGCTGGTCTTTTTAGGAGGTGCCTCCCTTCCACATGGGTGGTCCCAGGTTGCTTGAGCTACCTCTGTTCTGTTCCTCAGTCTCTTTAATAAGTAATGGCTAGTTAGGGATTTAAGAAGGTTTTAAATAACAGTGTTCATATGACTTAGGTTGAGGATGCTGTGCAATTTATGTATGAAACAGAAAATGTTTGCACTGGCTGTTGAATGATACATTGCTGTGGAATGAATGTTTATTGAAATAAAGTTCTCAACTTGAACTCATTGATACCTTTCTGTTATTTTTTTTTGCTTGAACCTTTTCTTTAGTTGATTCCTGTTTTGCAAATAAAGGTATATATCTTTGTGGTATTAGCCCAAGATAATGCTAAGAATCTTTGTTTGAAAGATTCCTGATATTTACCTATTTCTTTAAGATTTTCTTTTTTTTAAATGAAAAGTTGATTCTTGGAGAGGCCTTTTCTGAAAACTCTACCTAAATAGCATCCCCATCACACTCTGTGCCCTTATCTTACTTTATTTTCCTTAATAGAATTAACTTATGACATTATAGCATTCATCAATTCATTATTATAGTACAACATTAACAACTGATTAATTAATGCCTCCATATCTGAATGTAAGCTCTATGAGGACAAGGACTTGTCCTTTACTATTGTATTTTTAGCACCTTGAAAAGTACTTGGCATGAAGTTGATGCCCAAATATTTGTGGGACAAATGAATTAATTGGTATTAAGTAATACAAAGACTGCTGGTTTGGTTTTTAAAAAATAATTAATTTTTAACTTTCCATATAATATAACTGTGCATTTAAAAGACAAATAGTTCTACAAGACTTATAATTAAAAAGCACTCAGTCCCCTATCCCATCTCTGTATAGCTTTCTCTTCCAGGTCCTGCTTTCAGTGCATCAATTTTCAATAGTTTAGTTGTCTCTTCTGGTATTTACTTCCATATTTAAAAATAATTGTTTTTCACTTTTGACTTCCCGCTTTGGAAGATAAGGTTATACTTTAGGATTCTTACCTCACCTTGAAATTCCTCTCTCTTCATCCTTTCATTATTCTCATGTTTTGGTTAAACCAGTGTTTATTTATATTATTAGGACTTTGTAAATATGTGTTCACAGTTGAACTTTGCATTGTACTGATATTTTTTTGACTTAAAGATTTTCTTCTCTTCCTCTTATTTCTTCCTCTGCCTCCCCTCCCTTTTCTCCTCTGTTTCTTGTGTGTCTATAATTTTTTCCCACAAACTGTCCCAATATGTTGAAACACATCTGAGAATTGATCTGTTTCATTTTTTTTTTAATTGGGAAAAACTCTTTTATTTAATCACTGTTGCTCTCTACTTCTGTGCAGCTGAATCTGGCAATTTACCTACTTTGTAATTCAGAGAATTCCCTTTGCCTTTTCCCTGTTTTGGAGGCTGTGGTCTCTGGATCCCATGTTTTCCTCTTTCTTGATGTACCCCTTTGCATTCTTCAGTAACTTTAGAGAAAGTGTATGGCGAAGTGAAAGTTTTGAGACGTTTGCATTACTGAAAGTACCTTTCTTCTACCCTGACACTGCTTGGTGATTTGCCTGGGCTGGATGTAGAATTCCAAGGTGAAAATCATTTTCCCTTAGAACGTAAGGGATTGCTCCATAACTTTCTAGCTTTAAAGTAGTTGTTGAAAAGTCTTAGGCTATTCAAATTTTTCATCCTTTATATGTGACCTGTCCCTTTTAAGCTCTGTTAAGACCTTATCTTTGTCACTAATGTTCTGATATGTTCCCCATGTTGTATGTGTCTTGTGTGATTCTAACTTCATTATTGTATATGGAACTTAGTGGGCTTTTTCAGCCTGAAGACTCATGTTCTTCAGCTCTGGGAAATTTTCTAATATTTTTTTGATAATTTTCTCTCTTCCATTTACTCTGTTCTTTCTTCCTAGAACTTCTATTAGATGTTGGAACTCCCTAAATTGATCCTGGTTTTTTGTTTGTTTGTTTTTTCTATTTTCTTATCCTTTTGATTTACTTAGAGAAAGTTTCTTCTTTATGTACTAATCTTCCACTGATTTTTAAACATTTTGCTATTATACTTTTAATTGAGGAGCTTTTATCTTGTTCTTTGAATGTTATTTTTTGTAGCATTCTGTTCTTGTTTCAGAGATTCAGCATCTTTTCTGAAAATAATTAGTTTTATGGGACTTTTGTTTGAGATTTTCTGCTTTGTTTCTTTTGAACTTCTTATTCTTTTGTTTTGGTTTCTTCTCTTGTTTTCTTTAAATGTATAGTGATCCTTTGTTCTTTGGTATTTAAAAATGAGTTACTAAGAAGCTGCTGGGAATCCTTGAGTATAGGTGACTTAGGAATAGGTAGATTTCTCTATAAGGTGATTAGATGAAAATTCTGTCTTTCTCCTTAGGAGACACTGTAGATGTTATCTTTTCACTGGAACACATTAGTTTCTCCAGAGAATTATCCTCTTAATTTCTTACTTTCTCTTTGCTTTCAGTGTAGCATCTTCCCCCTTGCCTTTCTCTGTGCTTGTTATCTCATTATTGATCATCAGGGAATTGCGGATTAAAAACATAGTAAGATGCTAATTCACATATACTAGAATGGCTAAGAGTAAAAAGACTGAGAACATCAAACATGGATGAAGATGTGGAGAAACTGGAACTCTGGAAGGAGTATAAAATGATACACCACTTTGGAAAATGGTTTGGCAGTTTCTTATATACATCCTCTCCTAGTGTTTACTCATGAGAAATAGAAACACATGTCCACAAAGGACTTGTACAAGAATGTTCTTATCAGCAACAGTCATAATATCTGTAACTAGAAGCAACTCAATGTCCATCAGAAGGGGAATGATAATTAAATTGTGGTATAGTCATACAATGTGATACTTCTCAGCAATAAAAAAGAATGAACTGCTGATATCTGTGACAACACAAATGGATATCGGAAACATCATATGTTGAGTGAAAGAATCCAGACACAAAAAATTAATACCTATTGTATGATTCCATTTATGTCAAGTTCTAGAATAGGTATAACCAGTGTATGGTGACAGAATTCAGATCCGTAGTTGCCTATGCAGGTGTCATCAAATTGTTCACTTAAGACCTGTGCGTTACGCTATATATAAATTTTACCACAAAATATTCATAGAGGACAGAGAGGAAAGAATTACAAGAGCAGTGTCCATGATTAAATAGAGGAGAGACAATATGCTCCAGGGAATGACAAACTTTCTGTAAAGTTTTTTACAGTATTTTAGGCTCTACAGGCAGTATAGCCTCTGTCACTACTACTCAGCTTTTCTGTTGTAGCATGAAAGCAGCCATAGACAGCACTGTCTGTAGTTTGCTGACCTCTGATCTATGCATAGGTAGAGGAATTAGCCTTTGCTCTACTAGGAGTATGGAGAGTTTATAGAAACAGGAAAGAAGACAGTATATGGACAGAAATATCATGGTGGTAGCCTGAGGAGGTTCTCATCTGATTGTCTTTTTTTCCACTGGATACATATAAATTTCTTTTTTTTTTTTAATCATACAATATGTTACACGATATATTTGGTTCATAGTAACACAATCATACAGTATTTGTCCTTTTGTGTCTGCCTTGCTTCACTCAACATAACGTCCTCCAGGTTCATCCATGTGGTCATAAGCTTTATGACTTCATTTCTTCTTACAGGTGCATAATATTCCATTGTGTGAATACACCACAGTTTGTTTATCCATTCATCGGTTGATGGATACCTGGGTTGTTCCCAGCTTTTGGCAATCATGAATAATGCTGCTATGAACATTGGTGTGCAGATGTCTGTTGGTGTCACTGCTCTCAGTTCTTCTGGGTATATATACCCAGTAGTGGTATTGCAGGGTCACATGGCAATTCTATATTAAGCTTCTTTAGGAACTGCCAAAGAGTTCTTCGTAGTGGCTGTACCATTCTGCATCCCCAGGAACAGTGAATAAGTGTTCCTATCTCTCCACATCCTCTCCAACACTTAGAGTTCTCTGTCTTTTTAAGAGTGGCCATTCTGGTAGGTATGAAATGATATCTCATTGTAGTTCTAATTTGCATTTCCCTAATCATTAGTGATGTTGAACATTTTTCATGTGTTTTTTTGCCATTTGTATTTCTTTGGACAAATGTCTGTTAAAGTCTTTTGCCCATTTTTAAATTTTGTCATTTATTGTTGAGTTGTAGCATCACTTTATATATCCTGGATATTAATCCCTTACCTGACATGTGATTTCCAAATATTTTCTCACATTGAGTCAGGTACAAAAGTGTTTAATTTTGAGGAGGTCCCATTTATCTGTTTTTTCCTTTGTTTCGCATGCTTTGGGTGTAAGATCTTAGAAACCACCACCTATCACAAGGTCTTTAAGATGCTTTCCTACATTTTCTTCTAGTAGTTTTATGGTCTTGGCCTTTATATTTAGGTCTTTGATCCATTTTGACTTGATTCTTTTTTTTTTTAATATATTTATTTACTTGATCCATTTTAACGCCCCCCTCCTTCCCCATTTGCTGTTTTGTGTCCATTCGCTGGGCAATTCTCTGTGTCTGTTTCATCTCTTCTCATCCTCCTCCTCCAGTCTTC
>JAQZBX010092811.1:0-12228 GCA_029593785.1 Cabassous unicinctus
ACCTCGGCTCCTGGTTTTCGGAGCATCTCGTCTTGTCTCTCCCCTGCATCTCTCTCCTGTTACGTCATCATCTTGCTGCCTGGCTCCCGGGGCCTGGCGGCTCACCGGCACACAGAGCCTGGCAGCCCATGCGCCTACTGTATATATGTTTTTATTTTACCGGGAGGTCCCGGGGATCGAACCCAGGTCCCTCCATATGGCAGACGGACGCCCAACCATTTGAGCCACATCTGCCCCCTTAATTTTGTTTTTAAGCAGGTATATATGAATAGCCTTTTCAAAAAATAAAATAAAATCATCTAAGAGAATTTCAGCCAGTCTCAGAAAAAAAAAAAAAGAGAATGGCTAAACAGATGATAGTATATCCATAATAATAAGAAATATTATATTTAGCAGTTTAAAGGAATGGGGTAGATCTACATACATTAATACAGAACAGGTACAAGGTTTCTTTTTAGAATGATGAAAATGTTCTAGAATCAATTGGAATGATGGATGCCCAACTCTGAATATACTAAAAGGCACTGAATTGTACTTTAAATGGGTGCACTGTATTGTATGTAAATTATGTCTTAATAAAGCTGTTAAATATATATATGTACACATATACACATACACATACATTTAAGAGATATTCTTAATGAGATTTGGCAAGGATATTCAAAAAGTTTCGAAAAGCTGAATTGGCAAAACTTCAGCAAGCCCTGAATGCACTTAATGAGAAGTCTGCACTTTACGAATTACAAATTAGTTATTATGACACCTACATAAAGACTTGCTTAGACAACTAACAGAGAACTAATACTTGGACTATAGATGTACATTCAGCAAATTGTGGTCCAGAGGCTAAATCCGGCCCTGCAATTGTTTTTGGAAATAAACTATTAATTGGAAAACAGCCATACCCATTTGTTTGCATATTGTCTGTGCCTGCTTTCACCACTACAACTACAGGGTTGAATAGTTGTGACAGAGACCATCCGGGCCAGCAAAGCTTAAAATATTTTCTGTCTGGCCAGAAAAAGTTTGCCAGTCCCAGATATGAAAATTATCTTCAAGTCATAAAGTTAAGTAAAAAACAAACGTTGAAGGATAACATGGTCAATATAACATTCATGTTAAAAACATACACACACAACACAATACCTCATCTTTTCTATGAGTACATGAAATAGTATTAGATGATCTAGAAGGATAAACATAAACCAAATTCATAACCATGGTTGCTTCTGGGCAGGGCCAAGACCAGGATTGGGAGATAGTCAAAGGAGACTTTGACTTTATTTAGAATTTTTTGAGGATTTGTTTGGTTGGTTTAAGGAGACAATACTCATGTATTACTTGGGTGATTGAGCATTTATTTTTATTATTATTTTTTTTAAGTGAGGCTGGCCAGAAGGGAAGAGTGACAGGATTAGGTGCAAAAAAAATTTGAGTTCTGATCTTGGCCTTAATTTTACTAAGCACTGCCAGAATTTTAAGCTGATTCTACACTCATCTTTTAGGGATTTTTAAAGATTTTTTCCAGGCATTCTCTTATATTTCTCCTTTATTAAAGTCAGAAAATTGGGGTTGATGATAGCTCGAGCTTTAAGGTGAAATGAAATATGAGCTAGAGTGGCAGGGAGGGATAGAAGACAACTACAAAGTGGGCACAATCCAGCAAATGGCTGGGGCCTGGCAAAAGCCAACTATCTCTGGCCTATATATGAGTCTCATTTCAGGCTCCCAAGCCATCTGCCTATTCCTACTCTCAGGTTGAGTACCACCCTGAAATTAGTCCATGCTCACATCCACAGTATTCATATATTCACATAATTTACATGGCCTTCCTGAAAGCTGTGCAACTTCTAACATTTCATGTACTTCAGAATGTAACGAAATTTGGCTATTCTTGTAACAAAGTTCCCTGGAAGTTTGGCTGTTCTCATAACAAAGTACACCCTAGAAATGAAAATGAATTACAGCTAATGATTATTTCAAGCCCTAGAATGGCACAGATATAATGAAAACTCAACAAAGCTTCTCTACATAACTTAGAAAGAAAATGTGAGTAGAGATGATAAGATATGCATAATTCATCTTTAGGAAAAGAAAGTAAGTTGAAATTCAAAAGTGGGAAAGGTTAGGGCAAATTACAGTTTAAAAAATTTATGGGAATGGAGTTTTTCCAAGCAAAAACAAAATGTTAAATGACATTTCCAAGTGCATGAATTTATACAAAATTAGACCTCAGACAGCCTTTGTACAATTCTGGAAAAGTTGGTTGTGCTCTAAAACAATAATAATAATAAAAAGAGGCCTTAACAAAGAGAGGTAAATTTCAAGGATAGGGTCCTTAGGGTATAATGTTTAAAAGGACCTGTCCTAGGTCTGTCTGTTTGAGCAACTGTCAATAGGGAGAAACTTACGCAATTCTCTAATTGTGGGTACCACAGTCACTTCTGCTTTTGAAGCAAAAGCAACTAGACAAACCTAAGGAGGGTGGCTCAGTTGGAATAAGGGAGAAAAACCTGGCTGTATATAAACTGCAATTGCAGAAAAAAAAAGAACACTCACTGAATAAATCTTTGAAACAATCTGGTTTCAACAAAACTCAGGATAATTATAGCAAATCTTCACAAAGATGAGAGAATAAGATGTCAAGTATTAATGAAAGAGAAGCATTAAAAATTCCACACACATACAGACTAAACTAAATATAATTTCATTTTAAGTTTCTACTTGGGAGAAAAGGTTTCCCTCTACTAAACTCACCTCCGTGTTCTAGAAATACTCGAACACATCGCTCCTTTCCTCTTGCTGCAGAGAAATGAAGCAGGGTCCAGCCATTAGCATCTCGGCCATTTGGAGAATAGCCTTGTTCTAACATCTTCCGTACTGTGTGAACATCCCCAGCAGCCACTGCAGCCTGAATCTGCAATTCCTCCTGGAGTTCAGGGTTCCTTCGACAATGGTGGTGTAACATCCTAGCTGAGTCCACTTTTTACAAAGGATTCATTAGGTCACAGGGATCAGCCTTTGAAGGTAGAATGCATGAAATTTAGAATAGTTGGCTCCTGATACTGAGTCCATTAAATATCACAGAATTTGCCGTTGTCAAATCATGTAAACCCTAGTCATACCAGTTTATACCACAACTAATTAATAGTTGTATTAATTTAAAAACACATGTGTTTAAGACCAAAACTCTTAGTAACTTCCCTAAGATCTTAAAGAATTGTAAAAAGCAAAACCAGGCACAAATCCCAAAACTCTGAAAGAAGACATTTCTTTTGCAGTCCCTTTGACTCTCAAAGCAAATGATATATGAACATAATAGAATGATTTTACGTAAAATGGGAAGTGATGCCAGGTAGCTAACAGATGGGATGCAACAGAGGGGGTCAGGTAAGTTCCAGTCTTAGAAGCTCTGATTTTACTTGATGCACTGCAAGTAATGAATTGTTTTATTTTTGCTCCTCTCTATCTTCTCCCACTTTATGACATTTGAGGCACAATTTACTATTCCTTTTTTGTTGCCAAATCCTCTTTTTCACTTTTCTAATTTCTGGCTTTCCAAAATTTCACTCTATAAATATTCAAACTATGGAGACCATATTTTAATAAAACTCTAAGAATCAAAACAAACTGTTTGATTAACCACACGAAAAAAATAATTTTAAAGGAATAGTACTGCACTGAATTCCTACAGTCTCTAATAGGTTACATAAGAGGTATGTTCTCAAACCCAATATAAAATGAGACCTCCTTCAACTGAACAGGAAAAGTCCAAATTGAACTGGTGAAAACTTGCATCTTATGTGTGTGTGCATGTGAATGTCTGTGTATAAACACTTTTTTAGTGCATTTTTAAGCTTTTGAGTACATACAGAAACTTAAACTAATAAGCTTTTAGGAATCCATTCCATCTGAGCTAATTTTAAGGAATAGATTAGATTTCTCTTTTAATTAGTAGCTTCCTTTTCTAAAAATAAAAAAATTTATATGATAAAGCTCCTTAAAGACATTTTATTCTCATATGTAGGTTAGACATCTTGGGAAAATCTTGTTACCATTAATAATTTAATTTGTAAAACTTCTCATTATAGATTGTACCAAGCCTAACTTAAGTCAAATCATCACTGCACAAGAGTTCAATGTCCAGAGTTGTTTTATGCACAGATAAGAATATCATTATGAATTCATAAGTATCACTGTTAAGTGATGTAATTAAGAAATAACAGCCTACTGCTACAAATAGCTATTACCTCAGAGAAAATTGGGAAATGAGAGATTTCCTGACAATTTGTTTTCTTAACAAACATGATTTCCCCCATGTCTTCATATAATTATTTTTTCAACTGCCACTAAATTTAAGTCTCCTGTCTCAGAAATTTTAAAACCAAGAACCCTTTTAGAATAGGTATTTTTTTATTTTTAATACTATAAAGAAAAGAATGTTGAAGACATGAGAAGGAATCAATTGAAACTATTATTACAGGCTCATAACAATCATCTTTAACAGCTTTTTTTTTTTTAATGGCTCTTAAATGAGATCTACCATGCAAGAAAAGTATTCAAACAGTATCAAAACAAACCTGGATTTTCTTTTAGTGAGTGCTGTGGATAGCACATATCTGCTGATTTAAAGGAAAAAATAAAACTACGTGGATTTTCCTCCAGAACAGCAGAGATGACTCTGAGTCCAGCTCTAATACTTACCTTACGGAAGAGTGTCCCTTCTCTTGATATATGGATTGTCTAATAACCATGGTGTACATACAGCATCATGAGGAGGGGGTTTAGTGTGTGTCCAGGCTGCCAAGCAAATAAACTTCCTTAATCTAAAGACAAAAAAAATTAAATAACAACCATAAGAAAACTCCTAAAAAAAAGAACAAAGAAACATAGTTCCTTGCAAAGTCTACCATTTGATGAGCTTAAATTCCAGCATTAAAAATATATACATATATATAGAGAAGTGGATGTAGCTCAAGTGGTTGAGTACCTGCTGCCCATGTACGAGGTCCCAGAGTAGAAAAAGAACTCAGATCAATCCTTAAAGAAAATTATCTCATTACCTATTTTAATCTCCAAGGTGGTATCTAACATGATTTCTTTTCAGGAAAAGAATTATTTTCTGAAAAGATCATTTTTTGAAAAAGAGTATATAAAGAAAAGAATAATTCATACATTTGAAATATGGATGCAAGCAGGTTCTCCTTTTTCCTCTATTCAGAATATATTTTCTGACTTGATTCATTTGAACTACTATTGACTGACAGTCATTTGCTCTTTCTAAACAAGACTAAAGTGAGAATGTGTGTGCATTCAATATAGTACGTGGTCAGGGCCAAGACTAAAAGGAAATTATGTCTTTAAATGCTGGTTCTTATGCCCTGAAGGCATCATGTTAACCATTTTGAAAACTGTTATGCACTCAGCAAACTAGGTAAAATATCAGCAACAGTCTAGCCAGTTTCCCCATATCAGTTCTGAAAAAAGCTCCTTCTCCAGATCAATTAAGTCCACGCTCAGTGAATTTCATTAAGTTTAAAGACTCATACAAAGAAACTGACTTCCACACCTGACACCAGAATCACTCTAAGAACTACTTAATGGGAGAATAAATGAGGGAGGAACTGCCACCCCTTCTGGGCAGTTGTTGGTGTGATCACCACAGAAATCTTCAGACAAGGAAATATACAAAGCCCCTGACAACCTGATGTGCTGTAGACAAAAGGGGTAGCCATAGGGTGCTGCTGGCCGCACAACAGAATTTTCAACCTATCCAAATGACCATACTTCATTTCTACCCTTTCTTTAACACCTTATTTTTCTTTGTCAAATTTCTTCAAAGAAGGCAAAGCCTTCACCAGCTTTCACTTGGATGTAAAATTTGAATTAAAACTATCTCAATAAATGATTTAGACATGAACGAACAAATTCTAAAGGGCAAACTGTAAAAAATTGCAGAACCATACATACAGACATGGCCAATTCTAAGACTGGGGCAGAAAATGTGCAACATGAACCTGGGATACTTTGTGATGCCACAAAGTACAGAAGTGCTCAAGCCAAAACACAATGATGGGGATATGTCAATTTGACAGAGGAGCCAACTGAAAGAGCTCTCAATGGCCAAAGATGAAATAATTTGAGCAATTAAATAAAGTAGTATTGGATTATGACCCAAAGTATAAAATTACCAATGAGTCCACATTGATATAAATAACTGAATAAATAAATGGGCAAGAAGAGGCAACTCTCTTGTGATGAAGAAGTCCATATAACTGATATAGATAACTTTCTCCACAAGGAGATGGCACATAACTCTCAAATCCTAAAGTGTGGGCTGCATGAAGTGACTTCTTTCCAAAGAATATAGCATGGAAAGGAGTGAGAAAAGAATAACTTTACAAAGGAGAAATCAAACAAACACTACCTCAGACAGGTAATCAAGGTCAACATCAACAATAAGTCATGTTGATAATATGTTCCTTTGATTTGATAAGATGTGATGAGAAGGATGCTTCACCTCTGTGGTCTTCCTCCCCTAAATCTATAATTTGGGACTAATCATGAGAAAAGGTCTGGACTGTAGTTAATAATAATGTATTAATATGGGTTCAATAATTGTGATAAAATATTTATCAATGTATAATGTAAGAGGGGAAACTGGGGGTGGGGCTATATGAGAACTCTCTGTACTATCGCTGCAATTTTTCTATAAATCTAAAACTACTCACAAATAAAGCTTATTTTAAAAATGTAAGCCACCACTTCCAATGATGGGCCTCAAGCAATTCCACCAGAACCTGTGATCATTTTTCACGAGCTATATCTGCATCCCGAGAATGAACAGCACTGAATGTTTTTTTCCTAAGCATGTCCTCAGTAACCCCTGCTCCCAAGAGAAGTGGAAATGACCTCACATGTTTCAAGCCTTTAAGAATCCTTGTCGGTGGGGGTTTCCCTCTACCTATCACGGATTCCATGGGGGTGGTGGGGGTGATAGGTAGGAAGGCCCAAGAGTTGAGAGTTGAGGAAAATATAAAATGGCATTAATTTATCAATAATATCAAGAAATGGTATTTACTTAAAAATGAAGTGCCAAAATTATTTCTCCCCATGAGAAAGAGGTACAAACAACAGCAGCCTATGATAATTCCACATGTGCTACTTTGATCAGGCAATCGAATGCCTACTGAAGGCCTGACATATGCTTGGCCTGGTGCTAGAACTTGGCCATAGGCAGGACTTGAGATTGATATTTTAATAAAGTTCTGCATACTTAAATTAAATAATCCTAGAAATTTTAAGAGCTTTCCCCCCCCTTTTCTGACACCACCAACTGCTATAAATAACAACCAATGGTTTAAACAAAAACAAAAAAATCACTCCTTATATGTCCCTGGTGCATCAATCTTTATAGAAAAAAAAATTATACACACACACACCACACACCAGCTACAACATCTTTAATTATGAAGGACAATGATTTATTATCAAAATATCCCAAGAGACCAAATCAAGTTTCTCTTGGTGTTCTTTTACGAGAGCTGTACCTTACAATGTATAGTTATTTGTGTATGTAAAAAAAACAAAAAAAACTCAACCTATTGAATTTGAAAAGTAAAGCAAAATGTCCAGTGGTAGAGGTGCCTATTGAAAACCACAGAGAAAGTACAGAGATGAGAATGGAAAAAGCACCTTTTCCCTCAGGGAATGCAAGTCTAAAATCTGATCGTTCAGAAGAATCACCTGTAAAATAAAGGAATATGGCAAAAAAGGTAATTTCCTAAATAATATATGTTCAATATAAGTTATTTTAAAATAACGACGACTTATAGACTCAGAACTACTGATACTCTTGAGGGGGCAATCTTTACAAATTGCACTCCAGGTTTCACAGTCAAGAAAAATAACTTATTTCTATGTGGGGGGATCATTTAGTCTAATATTAATACTGTTTTTAAATTTTGCTAATTCATCTTTTCTACTCTACATGGGGAGTAAGAGAATATCTAGGCTTCTAAGCTCTTATACTGTTGATCCTATTAGAAATTATATATTTAGGAATTAATGACCAACTAATTTCCACCAAAAGTTCATATGGCAAAAGTGACTGGTCATTAATGGCATTTTGCATAATATTTTCAACAAAAGTCCACACATTTTTGATTAAGTGATGTAAATTAGAACTATGCTTTCTGATTTCACACAAACTAGAAACAAGGTAACAGCTTGCTACTCAAAAAAATAAATATGCAGATTAAAAAAACACAAACAAAAAGCAAACACACACACACACAAAAGAAAAACAAACAAATAAACAAAAAAGAAATAAGCATTTCTTTGAAAACTAAAGATACAGGATGGTAAGGAAATAAAATCTGCAACTCCAATGATATTGGCTCTAACAAAAAAGAATTTTTTTTTTTAAATCCACCACGGCTCACAAGATCTAAGAAAAAAAAGATCAATGCAGAACCAATACAAGGCTGAATCAAAGGGTGCAACATGTCCAATATGTATAAGTATGAGCTCTACTTGTGCAATTAAGAGCCTAGGACCCAAAATAATTTAAAAGTGCTATTTTAGTATCACTCAACATCATCAACATAATGTTTATAATCTAAAACAAATAAGGGCATTCTTATTTCCTCCAAATTACTGGGCCTTCAAATTACATAAGGATTTATCATCATGCACAGCATATCTCTAACTCACGTTTAACTCAGCAGAAAAAAACAATTTTCATGAAATGTGGTTAAGGCAATAGAGGAAATTTTATAATTCATGTATACAGACCCAAACTCCAAATTTAAATCACAAGTATCATAAATGATGAGATCTTGTCAATAGCATCATTATTAACCTATATCTGGAAGCATCATCTTAGTAGCCTTATTTGTCAGTGCCTAGAAAGTTTGCTAGAAAGGAGATAATCATTCTACTTAGGGAGTTTGCATTCAGTGAAAGTCAGGTATTAGATACGTCAATATAAACTGTTTATTACTTTAGACATTTTAGAGGTGGTGTGTAACCTTCATATTACCAAAGTTAAATATAAACAAAATAGAGATACTGAACATTTAATTATTTTAGATAACTGTGATTTCATCATTTCAGGTGTAAAGAAATTAAGTATTGGCATAGCATACTAAAGATGCATCACTGAATGTCATCAATTAAAATAAATCCTTCTCCCTATGTGACCACAAATCTTTATTTGGTGACCAAACAGATCAGATTTTTTTTTTCCTTCAAAACCATGTGCCTGGCAATAGAATTAACAAAAAGTTAATAGCCAGACTGAAAAATACAAACAACCTATGCTGGCAAATAAATAACCAAAGTCAGTATTTTAAATGTTTGGCAAAACCTATATCAAACAGTCTCAATTATGCTAATATTAGGAACATACATGTGCTGACAATGTATATAATACTCCCTAACCTTAGAAAAACTATTAAAGGCTGAGAGGATCAATGAAATATTATTTAAGCAATATGAATGAACTGCCTGGAAACCAGGAGATAACAGTGTCCTCTCTTTTCTCCACATGTTTGACTCTTAACCACAGACCCTTTACCATCTGGGGTGAAAATACCCTTCAGAAATGTAAACATTCTAAGGTTAAATCTAGATCAGAAAAAAATATTTCCCTGACAAGGCTTAAATAGAAAATACATATTTTATTTTGATCATAAAAGCAAATTTCAAATATTTTAGCATTTTTTAAAAGTCCTAAGGTAATCATTATAGGTATCAGTCTGGTAGTTTCCATATTTAAATAATGAAATTCAGTATTTAACTTCTGCCTAGCATTTACTGAAGCAGTCAATTACCTCTGATTACTTATACATACATACATACAAAGGCTGCTCTAAATTTTTGCCTTTTAAGAATCACTAGCAGATGTTTATTCTAAATCCCATTCAGCAGAATACAAGTTCCCTTTGCTGCCCAGTTCCAGTTCTCAAAAATATGCAAGCCCTCAGGAGGGAATCCCCTTAAAAGTATCTTTAACTGTGTCAAGACAATTAGAAGGATCAATAAAGGCATTAATTTCTTTTTGATGGAAGGCAGAACATCCAGTGGAACTGAGTAAATCAGACTTAACTTCTGTTATTTTAAGTGCATCTTTGTTGCTAAAATTTCCTAAACAATCTAAGATATTAAAATAACTCTGAGATTAGTAAATCACTTTAAAATCTCAGGTCATTTGGATGCTAAATGAGTCAGTCATTTGACCAATTTCTGCATTAACTCTTGTTGTATCATTTCCCTGCTCATTTCCCCTCTTTAGGAATTACGTCTATGTCCTCAACTTACCTTTAGTGCATTTTCAGAAGCAACAACAAAATATGATAGAAATGTAAGCACATGAATTAGTCACTTATTTTTATTCTAGCAAATTCTCTGTAAGAGTTTTGAAATAAATCTTATTTATGAAGACTACCTAAAAAAGGCCCAGATTTCCAAACACATCAAAGCATCCTTTGTTTTTAAATTCTTGAGTGGTGCAAACAGTGTGTAAATTTTTATGTTCTTCTAGAAAATCTGAAGTGTAACAAATATTATTTATCTTCTTATAACAGTTTCAGAGTCCATCCACATCTGTCACAAACACATAAAACACTCAAACAGTTAATTATATGTAAATGCTTCAGGGGTGGATGCTACCTTCATACCAGTCACACAGATTTACGTTTTACTGGAAAAACATTTTTTTCCCCTGAAACTCATAAATTCCAAGCCATTACTTTACCTTCCCCTACCAAATCCTTGTCACTTAAGTAACTCAAAAGATTTTCTAATGGGAGAGGAAAGGTGATGGGAGGAAAGAAGGGAGAAAACGGTAAATTGTAGTGTAATTAAAAAGCAGACTCATTCAGAATTAACAAGCAATTAACCAGGAATTGTGGTATTCCTAAGGGAGTACGCGGGGGAGGAGGGGACTCGAAAAAGGTCTCAAAAGCCTCAGAGCAAGGTAAATGACACCGTGTACCACAAAATAATGCAAAGCACGGAAACGCACTGTACAGAGAGGAAAGGGGAAAATATGTCTCAGGGGTAGAGAAGTTATTCGATGATAAGGATCAGGGCATTGGCAGTGTTATTGTTTTTGCTCAAAAACGGGGAAATGGAAAGGGTGCCTTCCCAGGCAACCACTCTGAAAATGAAGCACTGCTTAATGAGGTAGGGGCCGGAAATAAACAATGGGGGAGGGGAGGGCTGTATTCATTACCTTTACAGAAGATGCTGGTCAGAGGTACTCTACTTCTCTGTTGAGTGGGCAGAGCTCTTCTTGCTCTCTCGTCTTCTCCAGCCAGCTTAAACCTGGAACACAGAACTGAGTAAGTGGTGCAGTACCCCAGGGGCAAGGAGGAGGGGATTCTGAGGAGGGGGCAGCAGAGGAAGGGGTTTTAGAGTGGCAAGGGCAGGCAAGAAGGAGCAATGATTCTCCTCCCTCCCACTCTTCCAGCTGGCCCTCTTCCCCTCGGGGGAGGTAACTGACTTTACCTGTCTCCTCAGTTGCTGTTTCTCTTCCTCCTTTCAGCCTCCTCCACATTCACCAACTTCTCCATTGAAGAAACACCACAGGCAGGGCCGAACACGGGTATTCCTGATTTTCCTCGGGCGCCTCACGGCCCCAGACGGGAGAGCATCCAGACAGCCAAGCAGGAGGGAGCGGACGGTCCCGGCGGCCGGGCAGACTCGGGGCAGGGGTGCAGGGAGGAAGTCCCGGCTCGGTGTGGGGGGGGAGCAGTCCTGGTCCGGGGGCTCTGAGCAGGGGCTGTCGCTCTCCCGGCCGGAGGCTTCCAGTATAGCAGTACTCAAGCGGTCTAGGGGCAGCGAGGTCCCGGTTCATACAGTGTCCGAAGTGCCAGTCGCGGGGACTCTGGGCTGGGGGCTTTCGGGATGCACTTTGCACTGGGCCACCCCCGCCCCCTCCCTCCAGCACTTTGGGGTCACTGGGATGGGACCAAGCCTTCAACAACCAATCAGGGGCTGCACTCGAGTCTGAGCCCCGAGCCGTAAACCAGGTCTGGGGTGGGTGGAGTTGGGGGGTGGGGACGACTTGGTTGGTTGGTTGCTTCCTTCTCCCCTCCTTCCCCTCAACAGCCCCCACCCCCTGCCTGCCGTAAAGCTGCCAGCGCATTCGCGACAGTTAGGGGAGGCGTGCCCGACCGGGTTAGGACTCGTCTCCGATTGGCCTCACTCGCTTCCCCCACC
>JAQZBX010092812.1:0-12227 GCA_029593785.1 Cabassous unicinctus
GCACTCATCACACAGCGTAATCCTAAATCTTAGAGCATTTTAGGACCATTTGGTTCTGACCGAAAAGGAGAACAAATACTCTTGAATCCTTCAGAACAGAACAGTCTCTGCCCGGGAATGAGGAAGTTGGACTTGGAGGCACTGAGACGGCAGAAGGGAACTGACTGCCAGGCTGGTCTCTCCAGCAGTCAGCTCCTTACCCATAATGCACCCACCAGGGGAGCAGGAGGTGGAGTCCGATGAGGTGAGCTGCCTCCCTTCAAGTATCAGCTCTGTCACTTACATAGCTGTTTGACTAGACGAGATCTTCAACTTCCCGGCCTCGATTTCCTCTGCTGCTAAGTGAGGATAACAAGAGCACTCCACAGAGCTGTTGTGAGGTGGGCATGGAATTTTTCATGGGAAGCAGTTAGCACAATGCCTGGCACGTAGTGAACAGTCAGTGTTGACCATCCCGCCACAGCCTCATCCTGGTGAGCTGTAAGGCATTATGCTCTTAGTTGCTCACGCAGCAATCCTGGTCACACACTGAGCGCCCACTAGGTGCCAGGAATCATGCTGACTCCTTTAGTTCTCCCAGGAACCTATAACGAAGGCATGAGCATCTCCAGTTTACAGGTGAGGATACCAAGCTCACAGAGGTGAAGCGACCTGCCCAAGGCCACACACCCATGAGCAGAAGAATCGAGATTCAGACCCAGGCCCGTCCTACCTGAAATTCCATGCTCACTTCCCGACACAGTACCGATTTCCCATCTTCTGCTTTGCCAATGACACCATCGTCTCCGAGCCATGTTCTTTAAACAGCCCATCATTCTGATTTTTTACTTTTAAACTGGAAACCTGGGAAGTGGCCTCTCCTGACGACCTGGCAGCCCAAGCCCACTGCCATATCACCACCCCCTGCACCTCTGGACTTTGGAGCACTACCAGAATTGCCAATGCACACACCCTTTGACTCAGCGATTCTACCTTTGGAAATTTACTCTACAGGTGTACTCTCACCAGTGTACATATCCTCAGGTATGCAAGGCTGTTGATTGCATGTAGTTTGTAAAGGCTAAAGATTAGAAAGAGCCGAAATCTTCAAGAGGAGAATAATTAAATAAATCATGGTATATACATATAATAGAAAAACATAATTGAAATAATTCTTTATACACCAATATGGAAAGATAAGCAAGAAACACTGTGAGTAAAAAAGGCAGGATACAGAACTATCCACATAATAATTTTTTAGAAGGAGGGTATATATCTGTATTTGCTTATATATGCCTGAAATTAAATGTGCCTGCAAAGGTAAAGCAGCAGCTAATATATATCAATGGGTGCCTTGAAAAGGAGGGTCTGAGGGGCAGGAGGGAGACTTTTCACTGGATATCCTGTCCTATTCTTATTTTTAAATTTTGGAATCATGTGAATACAATGCCTACAAAAATGACATAATAAAAAATATATTTTAAGAGCATTGAATTGGGAATCAGGAATTTGTAAATCTACTTACCCTATCAGCCTCAGTTTTTCCATCAGCAACTTCTCCAAGCCCTAAAGTACTATTACCTAATAATAGCAATCACCATCATCATCATCACCATCACTATCATCACCATCACCATCACAACCACCACCACCACCATCATCATAGCTGTCATTTATTAAGTGCTCACTATGTGCCAAGCTCTGTACTAAACCCTCTAAACAATCATCTCATTGAATCATTTCAAGCAACCCTATGAAGTAGGTGCTCTTATTACCACCATTTCACAGATGAGAAAACTGAAGCTCAAAAGAGGAATGTAACTTGTTCAAGGTCACACAGCTCGTACGTGGCAGAATCAGACTTTGAACCCAGGGCTCTCTGGATCCAAGGCCTGTATTTTGACTCTATGCTTTGCTGCCTCTACTCAAATTGGTTGTTTTCCCAGTTGTGCTCCCTGCCCCTTCCAGGAAGCTCCCATCTCAACACTGTCAACTTCACCAGGCCTGGCCCTCACTCATTTCCAATCACCCTTTATCCACCATAGCTTTGGAAATGAACTGTTACTAATGGCTAGTCATATGTCAGCCTAATGAATGGGATGCAGACTTCCATTAAAATAATGAAATTAGTGAGTTTCGAATTTGGTTACATTGCATGGCACAGAGCCTCAAGTAATTACCACCTCATGCTCTTTCCCTCGAATTAAAGTCAGTTTATTTATTTAAGGTCTTTGGCTGGGCCATCTCTATTAAGCTCAAATCATCTATCTGGGGATGGATTTTTTTTTTTTTTTTGGCTTGTTTGTTTAAACGATGTTTGGGCTGTTCTTCTGATTAATAAAGTCATAAACAGCAGAAGCAGCTTCTGAGCCACGTGCAAAAGCAAAGAATATAAGTAAAAGAATAATTCTTTGGGGGTTTGGGTTTTGTTTGTGTGGGGTTTTTTTGTCAAAGGATAGAAACAATGAGAAAGAAGCCTTTTGAGTGCCAGGAACTCCAATTATGCTGACATTTCTACAGCAGAAATACACCAAGATCCATTTTGCAGGAACCCAGTGAACTAACTAATCAGATTTCCTTGGATAATTTGCTCCAAAGGTCAGCTGCCTTAAAAAGCACCCAGTACCTCATTATTCGGTGAAGCCGGCTGCACATGGGCTGGGATTTGGAGCTCAGCCTTCCATGGCAAGGAAGTAAATCTGGAATTTTTAAGCCCAGATCTTGCCGCCTTTGGGCCCTGGCTAAAGTCTCATCCAACTTTGAGAACAGCCTCTAGAGAGAAAGTACCTGAGTTTGTGAGGTTTCTGTTTCCAGGATGGGTCTTTCCTGGGTCCCAAGAGCTCCGAAGATGTCCAACTCTTCTGAAATTGTTGATAATGTGCTTGGTGAGTGGCCAGACCTAAGTTAAAATCATCAAGTCCAATTCTACAAAATACCTGTCCAGGACTCCTCAAAACCGTCAAGATCATAGAAACCAAGGAAAGACTGAGAAACTGTCACAGACCAGAGGAGACTACGGTGGCATAACAGCTAAATGCAACAAGGGCTTCTGGATTGGCTCCTGGACAGAAAAAGGATATTAGAAGGAAAACTGGTGAAATCCAAATTAAGGATGGAATTTAGTTAATAGTTAGGTTCCAACATTGGCTTCTGAGTTGTGACATTATAAAGTAGGATGATAACAGGGGAAACACACTGGGTGAGGGACATATAGGAACTCTGCACTATCCTCTGCAACTTTTCTGTAAATCTATTATTATTTCAAAATAAAAAATACATATCTAGAAATATTCTCTATACCCTGAAACAACTCCATTTGTAGCAGTTATGGTTTGGTGAGAATAATTCAGTTTAAGCTTATTCTGTAGTAAACTTGATACAGTGGTCCAAAATAAATAAATAAATAAAACACCAAGTCCAGAGGGAGCAAAAAAAAGTGGAGAGCAAACCCGTTCCTACAATTCTTTTCTTAAATCTATTTTTAAATCCAAGCAAAGAGAAATAGAAACAACAAAAAGCACCATAGAACTAAATTTAAATACAATGGAGATACTGTCTTTATGAAGATGGACAGAAGAAACCATGGCAAAGGGTTCAGTGTTTTCTTACCACTCCCACCAAATCTCGCCACCTGAAGGATTATAATAATTGCAACAAAAGCGTATGTTACAAGTTCAGTTCCCCCTCTCACAGATTTATTAGAACTCCAGCCCCAGGCCTTACCTTCTGAGCCCTCCTTCCTTCTGTGAGCTTTCTCATGGAAAGATATGTACCCAGGCAGCCGTTGTGAACCAGGCATTGTGTTTGACAATGGGGACATCAACCAACTGAGATCGGGGCCTTCCTCTTAAGAAATCATGGAAAACTTGCTGGAGGAGTGTCTGGGCTGAGTTTCGAAGGGAGAATGGGAGGCAGTTGATGGAAAAAGGAAGAGATTCCAGATGGAGGACACGGTGCCAAAACACAAGCCCTGGAGCAATGCTTGGAGAACTGGGAGGAATTAAAGAGGGCTCCCTGGAGAAGGCCTCTGGATTCCACAGGGTGGGTGAATGGAGGGGAGGCCATAATCAGGCCAGAGAGGGAACAGCTTGCACAGAAGCAGTGGGACGAGAAGATTTCTCCAAAGCTGTTAAAATGATGCTGCCTGGATCAAGGGTCCTTCCATGAGGTGACCTGAAGTTACTCTTTCCTAGTAGCTTTGTAGCTCAGCACCCACCCCCATTCAAGATGGTAGATGTTCTCTGCCATCCCTCCACCCCGAGCTCCAAGTCCCTGCCCTGCGTCATGCACCTTTCGCCACTGACTTTCTGACTCTGTGCAGCACTCTACCTTGAATCATCAATCTAAAGATCTCGGTCTCTTGCAAAAACCCACGAGACAGCACTGCTTAATAATAGCAGTTACAATGACATGAGAACTGACTATAACTGTGCCTCCCTCCCTGCAAAGGAGTTATCCCCATTTCACAGGTAGGAAAACTGAGACTCCAAGAAGTTACATAACTCATCACATAGTTCTTAAGGAGCAGGGCTGGGATTTGAACCTAAGGCTGTCTGACTCCAACCACCCCTTCTATGGCACCTTACTGTCGCACTTTTAAACTCTCTTTGCTCATTTATTTCAAGTCTCCCTCTCCCTAAAAAGCAAAAACAAGCCTGTGGGGCTGGACCAGAATACAATCTGAATAGCCACACCTAGCTGGTTTTAAGATGTCCAGCCTTCCTTGACATATCTCTTACATTTCAGCACTACAACCTTGGAGTGACCAAACAGCAAGGACAGGGGTTCCCAAACTCTTTTTCAGTGGATCAGTGGAACAAGGTTGGCCTAACATCTAAAACTAAATAATGGCTACCTTTCCCCATTCCAAAAGAATTACATATAGATATATAGATGAATGGTTGGCTGGCTGGATGGATGGATGGATGGATAAATGGATGGATGGATGGGTGGGTGGCTGGATAGATATGTAATTACAGGTACAGAATATTTCTTGAAGAGAACATAGAAAAGCAGCGGCTGTAGCTGCAATTCCTGGGAGGGAGCAGAGTGGCTGGGACAAAGGTGTGAGTGGCAGCTACTTTTTACTGCATAACCTTTTGCACCTTTCAAATTCTGAGCTATGTGTAGGTAAGGCCCATTTTAAAAATAAATAGCAATGTAAAAATAATTTTACAACAACCTTACCAAACAGCTACACTAATGAACGACTAGATGGAAGGATGAATAATTTGTATCAATATAAAGATGAAAATAAGTTTTAACTGTTTCTCTCCCATTGATGTTTCTTTAAATCTTGACACCAACTTCTGCTTGTCTATCTAAAAACCTAGTATAATATGGTATCCAACTAAGCACACAATCAATTACAAATTTTGATTATTTTAAGTCAAATATGTCGATAACATTGTGGTGTTTGGCCAAAAGCATCTTGACTTCAAGCCTGTCCATGGGCCCTTGCAGAGGTTACAGTGAAGGGCAACAGGGATGAGGCTTGGCTGCATGAGCCCATCCCATTTTCTTCATTGAAACTGTAATTTTCCTCTCTTGCAACAAACTACTCCTCTGAATACTGCCCCCAGCATCACTGGGACAGCTTGAGGAGGGGCTACAAGTAATCAGAGCCTGCCAAGGGACAGATAATGAGACAAATGACTTTCCCAGCCACCACCCAGAGCACTTCCAGGAAGAAATGAAGAGAACCGATTCTTGGCCCATAAAGCATTTATTGCTGTTCTTTCCCATCAGTATGGAAATGCAGCAGGTTTGCTCCAAAGCTAGGCTTTTTGGCTTTCAAAAGAGTCGTTTGGATTCCAGACCGTAGAGAGGTCAGTGCCGTTCATCAGGACCTTCTGAAGCCACTACTGTGTTGGCATGAGCCCCAGGTCCTACCGTCAAGAGGTTTACACTCTAACATGAGGTATAAAATATAATCCAAAGAGAGGAGTGTATTTGGATGCCAAGGCTCTATAGCAAGTGCCAAGCTCTTAGCATGGATGGGGAATGGTGGCAAGTGTGTGCTATGCTCTTTCCAATTGCCCTGGGTTTGGGGTGGACTTTTTAACTCATGGAGGTGTGATAAGACTGTCAGAAGTATGTGAAATCAGTTACGTTAACTGTGGGACATAAGTCAGAGTTCTGTTCCTTCTGGGTCAGTTTAGAAAGCACAAATTCCTCATCAAGAAAGAAAATGAAAACAACGTAAAACCATGTTGGCCTCAGGGTGTCCCAAGTGGTGATGGCTCTCTAGCACCATCTTGTGGTAAGCCCTGGCACCGTGCCATAAGTGGTCCATGGGCCCCTTGCTCAAATGCTTTACTCTCGCTGTGTCTATGCATCCCAGCAAGCAGTTCAGAAGGGATCTAGAAAAGTAAAGGCATCCTATAGGCTGGAAGAATAACAAAAGGCATCTTTAAAGAGGTGATTTTTGAGCTGGGTCCTAAAGGAAAAGATATAAAGGCCTCAAGCAGCTGGAAAGACACACCTGATGAGGGATATGGCATGAACCAGTGTTCATGGGAAACCTTGGGCTGCATGGGGATGTGAAGCTGGAAAGCCAGGCTGGGCTGCTGAGGACTCACTCCTCAGCCTCCATGTATGTGAGGCTGCCGAGGGAGGTGTGGACTTCCCAAGATGGAGAGAGTCAAAGAA
The DNA here is from genome assembly GCA_029593785.1 of Cabassous unicinctus. Classification (NCBI taxonomy): domain Eukaryota; kingdom Metazoa; phylum Chordata; class Mammalia; order Cingulata; family Chlamyphoridae; genus Cabassous; species Cabassous unicinctus. The sequence continues at coordinate 6,631 of JAQZBX010092812.1, forward strand.
TATCTCAGTGCCAGCTGGGATCAGCAAGGTATCTACTGCTTCCCCAGGTTCACTGAATGATGGTGGAGGAGGAAAGCTGTTTCCCTGAGGCCACTCGACCTTCCCTGTGGCTTCATACAGGGGTTTCCCCTTCACTCTTACGACTGCCTCTAGGAGACAGGGCTGTGCTAAGCCATGTCCGTGCACCCACTCGTTGAATCCTCCATACAATGATTACCTCCATTGGACAGACCAAGAAAGTGAGGCTCAGAGAGGTTAAACTGCTTGCCTGAGGTGATTCAGCTAATAAGTGGCATGGCCAGGATTCAAATCAAGTTCTCTGTCTGACTCCAAAGCATGCTCCTGCTTTTAATAAGGACATTCTCATCTTCAGGCCTCTGTTATTGCTTGTGACAAAGACAACTATCAAGTATGAAATTGCTCAAATTTCATTCTTGTATAGGTGTTGTGTGTAGGTGGGGAGAGAGATGTTTTGGGAATCTGGAGGATCTAACATTGTTTCAATTATCCATTGCCACATAACAAAGTACTCCAAAATATAGCAGCTTAAAACAACAATGCATGCTAAGTAATGCAATGGGGAAAGAATATCCTCTTCAACAAATGGTGTTGGGAAAACCAAATAGCCACATGAAAAAGAATTAAATTATACCCCTACCTCACACCATATACAAAAATCAACTCAAAATGGATCAAGGACCTAAATATAAGAGCTAAACCATAAAACTCGTAAAAGATAACACAGGGGCAAATCTTCATGACTTGGGATTTGGCAATGGATTCTTAGAGTTGACACCCAAAGCACAAGGAACAAAAGAAACAACAGATAAAACTGACTTCATCAAAATTAAAAACTTTTTTGCAGAGGAAATCATCAATAAAGCTAAAAGACAACCAGCAGAAAGAAAATAATTGCAAACTATTTATCACATAAGGGCTTAATATCCAGAATACTAAAGAACTTTTACAAAGCAACAACAAAAGACAAACAACCAAATTTAAAACTAGGAGAGGGACTTAAATAGATATTTCTCCAGAGAAGATATGCAAATGGCCAATAAACATATGAAAAAATGTTCAACATCATCAGCCATTAGAAAAATGCAAATCAAACCCACAATGAGGAGGTTCCAAGATGGCAGAGTAGAGAGCGGCAGGGTGCACTTGTCCAGAAGTGTAAGGAAGACAGGCAGACTTACCAGTGCAAGGGAAGTGGCCGGGGAGTGGTGCAGGGGGCACACGAGGGTGGTCCCACCAATCACAGGGGAAGCGGCATGGGAGCAGTGTGAACAGCCCCGCTGGTAGTGAGAGAAGCATCAGGGGAGTGGTGGGGGCACAGCATGCACAGTCTGCAGAGAGGGCAGTGCCAGAGGCTCATGATGACAGACCTCCCTGTCATAGGGAGAGTGATGGGGGAGCAGCATGGATGGCCCACGAGGGCATCCTTGCTGGGTGAGGGCAGCAGCATGGGAGGCCAGCCAGGGTGGACTTTCTGGGCACAGCGGGAAGTGGCATGGATGGCCCATGACGGAGGTGCAGGCAGGCACAGAGGGCACCAAGATGGTGGTGCTTAGATTCCAGAGGCCAGGATACTATGGCATGACATCAAGGAAGGAGTAGGATGGAGAGATTGGGAGATGCTGCTCCAGAGGAACTGGCTGTTTGGAACTGGTCTGCACCCCCTTCATGGGCCCTGACCCAGTTTTGATCAGTTAAACATAAGCAATTCTAAATAATTAGAATAAGTGTCAAACAAAGCCAAACAGCAATAAAACTGTAGAAAAGAGAGAAAAAACTTATCATCAGAGTAAACTCATCAAGATAAGCAGATGCCTAGACGCCAGCAAAAAATCACAAGCCATACTAAGAAACTGGAAGATACGGCCCAATCAAAGGAACAAACTAATAAGTCAGAGAAAACAAAAAATTTGGAAGAACTAATCAAAGATGTCCATGCATATCTCCTAAACCAATTCAAGGAGATGAGGGAAGAGATGAAAGATATTAAGAGGACACTGGGTGAGCATACAAAAGAAATTGGAAACAAAGATAGAAAAATAACACATCTTGTGGTAATGAAAGGTACAAAAGAAGAGATTAAAATACATTAGAGGGGAAGCGGATGTGGCTCAAGTGGTTGGGCTCTCGTTTACCAAATAGGAGGCCCTGGGTTCAATTCCTGGGGCTTCCTGGTGAAGGCAAGCTGGCCCGCACGGCGCGGTGAGCTGACGGCTCGCGAGCTGGCTCAGCAAGATGACGCAACAAAGGGAGACAAGCAGACACTGAAAAACGCAAAGCAAATGGACACAGCAAGCACAAGCAGCAAGGGGGGAATAAATAAATAAATAAAATCTTTAGGAAAAAAATACATTAGAATAACACAATAGCAGAAATAAACAGGCAGGGGAAAGAATTAGTGAATTATAAGATAGACCATCTGAAATCACACAGATAGAAGAACAGATAAGGGGAAAATGGAAAAAATTGAGCAGGGTCTCAGGAAATTGAATGACAGCACAAAGCAAACAAAAACATACACATTATGGGTGTTCCAGAAAGAGAAGAGAAAGGGAAGGGGGCAGAAGGAGTGTTAGAAGAAATAATGACTGAAAATTTCCCAACTCTTATAAAGGACATGAATGTACATGTCCAGAAAGCACAGCATACTACAAACAGAATAAATCCTAACAGAAGTACTCTGAAACATATACTAATCAGATTGTCAAACGCCAAAGATAAAGAAAGAACCCTCCAAGCAGCAAGAGAAAAGTGATCTATCACATTCAAGGGATGCTTGATAAGATTAAATGCTGATTTCTCACCTGAAACCATGGAGGCGAGAAAGCAGTGGTATGACAATTTAAGGTACTGAAAAAGGAAAACTACCAGCCAGGAATTCTGTATCCGGCAAAATTGTCCTTCAAAAATGTGAGAGATATCAAAATATTCACAAACAGAAATTGAGAAAATCCGTCAATAAGAGGCCCACCCTGCAAGAAATACTAAAGGAAATTCTGCAAGATGAAAGGAAAAGACAGATGAGAGAGGTTTGGAGGAGAGTGTCAAAATGAAGATTATCAGTAAGGATAACAAAAAGGGTAAAAAGAGAAACAAAAATAACATGTGACATTAAAAGGCCTAAGGATAAAATGGTTGAAGTAAGTACTGCCTTTAGAGTAATAAAGTTGAAAGTTAATGGATTAAACTCCCCAATTAAGACACACATATTGGCAGAATGGATAAATAATATACGCTCCCTCTATATGCTCTCTACAATAGACTCATCTTAGACCCAAGGACAAAATATTCCAGGCAAACAGTAACCAAAAAAGACCTGGGGTAGTTATAGTAATAAAAGACAAAATAGACTTTAAATGCAAAAATTTTATAGACACAAAGAAGGACACTATATACTAATAAAAGGGGCAATCCACCAAGAAGAAAGAACAATCAAATATTTATGCACCTAACCAGGAGCCCCAAAATATATGAAGCAAGCACTTGCAAAACTGAGAGGAGAAATACTTCAATATACCACTCTCAGCAAAAGACAGAACATCTAGACAGAGGATCAATATGGAAATAGAGATCTATGAATAATATGATAAATGAACTAAACCTAAAAGACATGTATAGAACACTGCACCCCAAAACAGCAGGATATGCATTCTTCCTGAGTGCTCATGGATCATTCTCCAGGATAGAACACATGTTAGGTCATAGAACAAGTCACAATGAATTTAGAATGACTGAAATTATACAAAGCACTTTCTCTGACCACGACAGAATAAAGCTGGAAATCAATAAAGGGCAGAGAACTGGAAAATTTACAAATAGGTGGAAGTTAAACAACATTCCTGAACAATCAGTGAGTTAAAGAAGAAATTGCGAGACAAAAGAGTAAATATCTCAAGGTGAAATGAAAATGAGAACACAACATATCAAAACTTATGGGATGTAGCAAAGGCAGTGCTGAGAGGGAAATTTATAGCTCTCAGTGCCTACATTAAAAAAGAAGAAAGAGCTAAAATCAATGACCTAACTGCAAACGTGGAGAAACTAGAAAAAGAGCAGCAAACTAATCCCAAAGAAAGCAGAAGGAAAGAAATAATGCAGATTAGAGCAGAAATAAATGAAATTGAGAATTAAAAAAACAGAGAGCAAAACCAGAAGTTGGTTCTTTGAGAAGATTAATAAAATTGGAAAACCCTTAGCTAGACTAAGAAAGAAAAGAGGAAAAGCAAATAAATAAAATCAGAAACAAGAGAGGGGATACCACAACTGACCCCACAGAAATAAAAAGAATCATAAGAGGATACTATGAACAACTCCATGCCAATAAATTAGACAACTTAAATGAAATGGATACATTCCTAGAAATACATGAACAACCCACACTGACTCTCAAAGAAATAGAAGACCTCAACAGACCAATCACAAGTGAAAAGATTAACTCAGTCATCAAAAACCTCCCAACAAAGAAAAACCCAGGACCAGATGGCTTCACAGGGGTATTCTACCAAGCATTCCAAAAGGAACTAATATCAATCCTGCTCAATCTCTTCCAAAAAATTGAAGAGGGGGTAACATTACTTAATTCATTCTATGAAGCCAACATCACCCTAATACCAAAGCCAGATAAAGATACCACAAGAAAAGAAAATTATAGACCAATCTCTCTAATGAATTTAGATGCAAAAATCCTCAACAAAATACTGGCAAATAGAATCGAACAACATATAAATGAATTATACACCATGATGAAGTGGGTTTTAACCCAGGTATGCAAGAGTAGTTCAACACAAGAAAATCAATTAATGTAATACATCACATCAAAAATCGAAGGGAAAAATCACAAGATCATGTCTATTGATACAGAAAAGGTATTCAACAATGCCTTGATAAAAAACACTTCAAAAAATAGGAATAGAAGGAAACTTCCTCAACAGGAAAAAGAACGTATATGAAAAACCCACAACTAACATTAGACTCGATGGTAAAAGACTAGAAGCTTTGGGAAGGATGCAAGGATGCCCACTGTCACCACTCTTATTCAACATTGTGTTAGAGCTCTTGCTAGAGAAGTTAGGCAAGAAAAAGAAATAAATGGAATTCAAGTTGGAAAGGAAGAAGTAAAACTTTCACTATTTGCATATAGGATTATGTAATCCTATATATAGAAAGCCATAAAATCTACAACAAAGCTACTTGAGCTAATAAACAAGTTCAGCAAAGTGGCAGGATATAAGATCAACACACAAAAATCAGTTGCATTTCCTTCAATATTTATTCATCAATTGTAACAAATATACCACACAATTGTAAGATGATATTAATAGGGGAAGATGTACAAGGGGAAGAGGGTAGGATATACAGGAATCCCTTATACTTCAATGTTACTTTTCCATAATCTAAAGCCTCTTTAAAAATAAAGTTTATTATATTTAAAAAACCAGTTGCATTTTCCGTACACTTGTAATGAGTGAGCTGAGGAGGAATTTTTTTAAAAATCCACTTACAATAGCAACTAAAAGAATCAAAAATCTAGGAATAAATTTAATTAAGGATGTAAAGAACTTGTACACAGGGAAGCGGAA
>JAQZBX010092813.1:0-12225 GCA_029593785.1 Cabassous unicinctus
GGGGGGAGGCTACCGCTTTGCGCAGATGCAAAACAATTTGGGAGACTTAATTTGGGGACATGTGTGTATCAGGAGCACGTGTCCAGATCATGTTTCCCTTCCTTTCAGAAAAACATCTGTTGGGAGAAGGGAGGGAGAGGCTTGGCGCAAACCTAGCTCGGATTTTACGGGGGGAGGAAGGAAGAAAGCAGACAGGAGTGTGTTGCGGTGGCCGGGTCACCTCTGACCGGGGCGGACGTGGCCCTCCTTCGTGCAAGAGCTGTGCTTGGGTGTCGGAGGCTCCTTGATGGATGACCGATCGGTGCACCGCAGTCGGTGGCCCAACAGGGCTCGTTTGGGTTGCTATGACATCCTTTGTTCACATCTTCCCTGCTTTTATTGGCGTGTGCAAGTACCTTGGTGTGTATGTAGAACTGCAGGGCTTTGTGTTGAGTTTTCATTTCCCCCTCTATTTTATTAATGTTTAATGCCCTTTTGTCTCCCCACGTGTCATCACGTCTTCTCCCGGGACTTGCACCGAATCTTTTGGGCTCCATTCTTTGCTTTGCCTCAGATTTTCTCTGCTGGCCCCAAATGAGGTTTTATCATGCTTCTCTCCCATCCCATTCTGTCCTCATAGATTTTTTCCCTTTTCAGCTGATTCCATCCCCACAGACTCTTGCTCTGCTGTGTGTTTTCTGAAAATCTGAATGTAATGTTCTGGGCACTTGTCTGTGGCCCAGAGTTCTACAAAGTGAGAGGTGAGGAGGATGAGTTCCCTGCGAGAAGGTCCACAGAGCCATCAGGAAGGAGGCCCAAAGCTAGGGTTCAAGCCTCTTCACCATTGGCCTGTTGGCCAAACAAGGCACATTCCTGGAAGAATCTCCCCTGAGTACAAATAGTGGAGCAAGTAGGCCCCATGGGCAGCCCAGGCCCCTTCCATATCTGGAGACTGCCAGTGTGTTAGACAATGAAGATGTGCCATGAAGACAAAAAATTTGTGGTATATTGTAAATATTTATGCTGAACAAATTAATACTCCTAGAACAAATCTAAGGCTATGTGGTTGTGCTATTTGCAGGAATATTAGCTGACTTCTAAACAATATTTATTCAGTATGCACAACTGATAGACTTGTGAATAAGACTCACCTCCAAAACCAGACCAAGCAGGATGGTATCTTAGAAAGCTAATATCAGTTGGTTTATTGGCTAAATCTTTAAGGAGCTAGTTGGTTCCCTGATCACGCTCTGATACTCTTGTTACTCTGGGCACAATTAACAAGGCATTTATTCTCAATTGGGGAAAATATGAGTTTTAGAATTCTCACATTTTTTTTTTTTTAGTAATGTTAGTAGAAGAATTAATTATTGCAATGCAATCCTCTTTTTTGAAGAATATTTGGAATGTGCTTCTTGTCTCTTTTCCCTTTAGATTTTTTCTTTCTTTGAAATTGCACAGCCTAAATGTTAGCTTTACTGGAGCTGAACATACTGTAACACTTAACCCAGGTGAAAAATGACTGCTTGCCAATGACTTTTACATCTATATTAAGACTATGCTGGTTACATAGCACAGTTATATATAATATGTTTAAATGCAGAGTGTGTGGTGTATTCAGGTGTCAAAGATATGCTTCCCTTGAAAAAATAAGAATTGCAAAACATGAGCCAGGTATGGCTACTTAGAAATTTGTGCAAATAAAATAATACATTTAATGCTTTTTAAGGCATTTGTCTGTACTTTTCTCCATGTTAGTATTATTTGTTCATTGGCTAATAAAGATTTTCAACCTTAGATAGGGATTTGATTTTTTCCTAGGTAATTGGTAAATGAATAGAGCCAGACTCTAATAAGTAAGTGATGCATCTGATAAATTGAATAAATAACTGATTCAATATTGTTGGCATACACTTGGATATAATTTTGTCCCTGTTAAATCTTGAGTGTACTATGTTCCCGGGACCTCATTCTTAAGACAAGGCTTTCTATTTATGAATGAAATTTATATACAGAAAATGAAGCATTTGGCTGAGTCTGTGAGTCTGAATTAAGCAAGTCTGAATTAAAGCTGTTAACAGGGTTGAATCCTATGGTCCAGCAATTGGACCATTCTTCCTTAGCTTCTTTGAGAATTAATTTCTCATTACAAATAAATGCATTCTGCTGAACATACCAAGGCTAAGCACATTTCCTAACAGAAATTTTAAAGATGTGGACAAGCCCTTGCATCTTCCCAAAAGCAGTGCAAGAGAGACATTTTCAGCAGGTGGATGAAAGGTCCCCTCCTCAGGCAGAGAGGATGCACAGGTTCTGCTAGATCAGGTTTTCCTGGCCCGGCTTGCCTTTGTAGCTCCAGTTAACATGCACACATCTACCACTCAGAGCTGGGCCCACGGCTCTGACAATGAACCTGACAACCTGGCCAATCAGATCCAAGTCTACCACGTTGCCAAGGTAACTAATACACAGTCATAAAAACAGAATGATCACAGTGGAGAAAAATCCAAAAAGCAGCATTTTTATGCTTAGTGAGAGAGAGAGAATGAGTGTGGGAGAGAAAGAGATAGGCTGACCATAGCAGCAGACACTGGTACCTCTTTCTCCCTTAAGTGTGCCTCTCATTTAGGACAATGCACAAAATGTGCATGTGTAAATGGGCATATATATCCACATCCACAGAAAATATATGCATCACATTTGGAACACTGAGTGAATTTAGTATGGGAAAAAGATGGCAGATTATGGTTTGATGTAGAAAGATCCGAAGGCTCAAGAAAAATGAGCATCCAGCATGCTTTCTGAGGAAGTGCTGGTTCTGCAGAACGCTTCCGGGCTCACTTCCCTCAGTCCTCCTTTCCGCCGGTAAATGGTGCTGTCCCCCAGGGGTTAAGGGTAGTAGCGGTGTTAAGAACCACCCCCATGCTCGTAAACAAGGATGACAATTTCCACGTGCCCCATTACCTGGATGCCCAAGTGATTTTGAAAATTGGAAATCAGACCAACTTTGTTCCCTTGCTTAGAGCCCCTCGGCTCCCATCACAGGCAGAGCTCTCATTGTGGGAACCGGATCCTGCCTGAGCAGGCCCCTTCCTAAGGCTCCTGACTCTCCCTACATTCAGCGTCACTGCTCTTCCCTGGTGTTTGAATGTGCTAGCCTTATTCCCACCTCCTCACTTCTGCCTTGAGCCCTCGTCCACTAACTTCCCAGAACTGGCCACTTCCCAGCTTTCAGGTGTCAGCTCAGAAGCCACCTCTGTAGGAACCACCCCTGACCACTGCTTTGAACCCTCCTTTCCCAGTAACTCCCTTTCATTACCACACTTTATTTCTTACGTATAACTTACCACCATCGGAAGTGAAATTCCCACCCCTCCTTCCATGTGGATATAAATTCCCAGGAGAAGATGCTGTGCATGTCTTGTTGACTGTTCTATTCCCAGAAACAAAAATTCCCATTGAAAAATTTGTGAAATAGGGGAAGCCTAGAAGGGAAAGCGAGTGATGTAACATACCTCAAATGGGTAAGTGTATAGCGTTTCAACCTCAGGTGTAAGTGATTAGGACTGTTGCCCCAACCTCTGGGATAGTGTGAAGATTAATGCAACTATTTAGTCGGCAAATATTTACTGAGCGTCTATTATGGGCCAGGCACTGTTCTAAGTTACAAAAGCAACCAAAAGAGATGAAGTCCTTTGTCCTCATGGGCCTTGCATCGTGTGAAAAAGGGGGCAGCCCCCACAATGCCTGCAGCTTCGAGCTGTGTACTGTCTGCTCAGCACAGCACAGAGCACTAGTGGTGTTAATCCCACCACAAACCGTAGGAGGCGAGCATTATCAACTTCACTTCTTCCCGAGTGAGAAAATAATTTCAGAGCAGTTAAATAAATTGCCTATGTTCACCTGGTAAGTGAAAGAGTAGAGACTCACTTCATCCCAAGCTGCCAGATTCCACCCCCCTTCCCCGCCCCCCCCTCTTAAATGAGGTGCAGAGGCGTTACATAACTTCCACATGGTCACACAGCTAAGCAGTGGTGGAGCAGGAGGGAGGGTTAGGGCTTGGCTCCAGAGCCCATGATCCTAAGCATCACCTTTAATGTCCTCTTCTCAAGCTTGTAGGTTTGTGGGCAGACACAGCAGATGTGTCCTTAAGAACAGAGTTCACATCCAGGGCTCCCAAAGTCTACAGTGTGCAGGAATCACCAGGAATTCCAGGTGCAGATTCTGAACCAGGATGTCTGGGTGGGGCTTGAGATTCTGAACTTCTAAAGAGCCCCACATGCTGGTGCTCTGCCTGCCCATGGACCACACCCGGGGAAGTGACCTCCTAGAGCACTTGTGGACATTGCCAAAGCCAACCCTGGAGGATGCTTTACCACCATCAGAACTCCAGGCAAAACATCAAGGTAGAAGCCTCTTTAGTTCCTTTTCACTTCCGTTTCTTAATGCTTGTGCCACGGCTTGAAACCCTTTCCCTGAATCTCCTGTCCTTGTGAAACCCTCTGGCTTCCCAGGGCTCCCTGATTTCTCATTCATATAGTTCTCTCCACCATGTGGCAGGCTTTGTGCTAGAGGACAGCTCCTAAGAACCTGGGGGGCTCCTCGGCCCCAAATCACTCCAATTTTGTGTCCCCCCACGTAGACATCTATTGCTTTTCTTGCCCAAACTCCATTCCTCCTTCTGATAATAGTGCTCGAAATTTCCTTTTGGAGAACCATGCCCCACTCACCACCCATGGGGTTGAATGGATATGATGCTTTCCCCCTGGCTGCAGGTGTAGACAACTGACACAAGTGTGGCCAATGAAAGTGATTCAGGCACTAATTAAGGTTCTATTAGGAAGGAGAAGGGATCTCTTCACTGGGACTACTATAGAGGATGTAAGCCAGGTGCTCCGTTATGATGAGGGGAGAGTCTGTCAGAGGATAAAGCTAACAGTAAGGTAAGCAGAGATGAGAAAAATTAAGAGACAAAGAATTCTGGTGAAATATAGGAACTCTTTGATCTAGCCCTGTCTGGAGGCAAGACCATCAGTTAAAATTTCCATGATATGTAAGACAATAAATGCTCCTTTTTGCTTTAATCAGATTAAATTAGGTGTTTGGCACTTGCTGGCAAAAGACTCCCAAATAAAATATCTCTTTCAAGCAAAATTCCTCTGTTGACCAGGAGAATTTCCATTAATAAGGGGATTGCCTCATTATGGTATTTCAAACTAAAGTGTGAATGACTAAGACTGTTCACTCAACCATTGGGATGTTATGAAGATTAAATCACTATTTGAAAGCATCTGGAGGGTGACTGGTAAGTGGTAGGTACTTAAAAAATACTGAGTCATTACCCAAATTGGGTATTTTTTTTTTAAGAGTACAGGAAAATATGTACTTGGCAAACCCAGAAACATTGTTTTTCTTTTTAAATTAGAAAAGTTGGAGGTTTACAGAAAAAAGTCATGCAGAAATAGAGTTCCCATATACCCCCTATTATTTAACACCTTGCATTAGTGTGGTACATTTGCTAAAGTTGAAAACGTTATTATAATTGGACTAACTACAGCCCAGGGTTCTCACCAGGGTTCACTTTGTGGAGCCCTGTGTTTCTTCTAAATGTTATTCTAGTAACAGATAGAACCTGAAACTTCCGCCTTTTAACCACATTCAAATATATAACTCGGTGGTAATAATTTTGCTGGCACTCTTGTGCTACCATCACCAACATCTAAGTTTGACTTCTTGCACAGCTCTCCTCTGTCTCCCAACCCTCCCCCGCATACCCTTCTCCTTCCTATACCCAATGGTCAAAAGAACAGAAAAAAAAGAACAAAAAGAACAGAAATTCACCTTTTGGAAGTCCAGTTTTGAAAGACTCCTTGAGAAGGAAGGGCGTGATTGATTTATGACTTATTTTAAGATTACTCAGTGAAGTTACAAGTTCTATATCTTAATTTCTTTCAATTTTCGATAAAATAAATAGCTGTTCATTATAGCAAGTGTAGCAATGTAGCGTGTAAGGAAATCTTTTTCTTCACCACTCCCCTCCATCTCCATCTCTCTTAAACTAACATATTAACAGCCTAATGCATTTTGTTCTATTCCTTTTCCTATGGTCTTATAATCAGGTACAAACACATGTATGTGTGTATATGTGTGAACACACACACATATACCTACATTTTTGTTTATATACCCTGGTACACTTGCATTTGGAAATATTCCCAAAGGTAGGATTGCTGGGTCAGAGAATGCATAATTTAACTAAATGAATATAGCAGATAGCTTTCCAGAAAGCTTACGAGAGTTCACATACTCACCAGTCCTGAATTCTTTTGTGCTGTCATTGGAATGGATAAAACATGTTTTCTTTTTTTATTTCTGCTTTGGGGACATTTTGATTTCCTCTCCTGTAATTGTCCATTTAGCTAGTGGGTTATTGGTCTTTTTCTTATTTTTTTTTTTTTTTGTAGGAACACCTTGCATTTTAAGGATCAACTCATCTGTCATATGTGTTGCAAATGTTCTTCCCTGTCTATTGTTTGCCTTCCTGCTTTATTTATGGTATCTTTTGCCAGGCAACATGTTTGCATTTTCCTATGATTTAAGATCTTATTAAAATGGAGTAGTTGTTTCATATTCCTGTGGATTAGGAAGGAGGGTGCTCGATGAAGGTTTTAGATGGCCACCAGCTCAATGGCGAGACTATCCTTTTGGGCCATCAGTGTTCAAGTGTTTATTACAAAGTTAGAGAGAAACAGCCACAAATTCACCCCAAAGGGATGTGATAACCAAGCTTTATTTTTGTCCTCCTTCTTTAGCTGTTTGGAAATATTCAAACCAGGCCTCCTGCTGGGAACTAGAGGAACTTGTTCTTATCACTACCCTGTTTTCACATTAATCACTAGAGTCAACTTACCTTAAAGGGGAAAACTCATGAAACAAAGCTGAAGCCTCGTTTCCCCAAACAGGGGTTCCACTCCTCTCTCCCTGCTGTGGAATTTTATCTTTCAGAAAAAATTCTGAAAGATAAAATTATTTGTTTGAGAGATGGCTATGTGTTAGCCATGGTAGGCAGAAGTTTGAAGATGTGCAGGCAAAGAGAGACACACAGACACACTCACACAACTAGAGTGGAATATCCCAAGAGTTTCTCTTAGTAGATTTATGATTTCTAGCCAAACAATGCCTGGGGGATCTTTTTCTCATCCTCCAGAAATAAAATATAAGTATCATTTTGGAAGTGTCTAAAGGTCAGAAAAAGGCCTTCCTGCTTTTCCTTCCCCACCCCACTATCCTGTTACTTCAGTGTCTGTCTGACATTGAATCCTGGGACAGTTAATATGTTTGGAGACCTTTTGCTGAGAAATTCTTCTTCTTTTCTATTCTCATTGAGACTTTAGGACCACCACAGGAATTTAACATATGGCCCCATTTTCACATGTTTTTCCTGCATTTTATATATTCTTTTGGATGTTCCCTCTAGTAAAAGTGATGAAGAAGGCTGCAGCTGATATTTATCAGCTGTTGACTATTCCACATTTTATGCCAATTAGGTAATTTACAGGAATTGTTTCTGTTGATCTTCACAACAACCTATGAGGTAGCTAGTCTTCTAACCCCCTTTTGCAGGTGAGGAAATTGAAGCACAGAGAGAGGTTGAGCAATCTGCCTAAACGCATAGGCCAGTGAGAGGCAGAGCAGGCATTTGAACCCAGGAAGGCTGGCAACTACGACTCGTGCAGTGTTTAACGAACAAGCATGTTGCTTCCTGAAATACTTTTGATAGGAGTTCTTAAACTGAGGTTTAGGCATGGGTGACAGAAGCTCAAGATCCCAATGAAATTTTATGCAGACTGTTGGGTGAGGTTTGATTTATCTTATTCATTTCCCAGTGGCTAGCAATTTAATCAGGTACTCCAATATTAAAATGCTTTGAGCATGAACTCCTAATATTTGTATATTTATTTAGAAATTATATTCTTGATCTACAGTACTGATATACCTGCTACAAAGCAGAAATAGGGTTGGAATTTAAAGGGATAAGATAAAACTTAAATAAGCTACTTGTAATCAAATTATTTTATTCATTAATATACAGAAATCTCTGCTTTCACAAAATAACTTTTTAAATTAAAAATGAACTGCATGCTTAGTTTTAAATACTCATGACTTGTGATAATTTTATACTATTGTTAAAAAATATTTCAAGGCAAAATATACACCTAGTGCTGTGTCAATTATCCCAAATCTCCGTGACTTATACAAATTTTATTTTGCTCATGATTTCAGGGACAGGAATTAGGAAAGGACTCAGCAGAGTGGTTCTCACTTGGAATCTGTCATATAGTTGTGATCAAATGTCAGTTCAGGTTGTGTCATCTTTAGGCTCCACAGGCTGGACATCCAAGGTGTCCCATTGGATGTCCCATTGGCAGTGCTGGGAGCTCAGCTGGGGCTGCTGACCAGGCACATTCACGTGGCCGCCTCCCCACAGTGGTCTCAGTGTAGCTGGACTTCTAACATGGCAACCAGCTTTCCCCAGAGCATGGTCCAAGAGAGCCAGATGGGGAGTCATCATGGCTTTTCCCTACTTAGCCTCAGAAACCCCATAGTGTCCCTTCCTCCATACTCTGTCAAAGCAGTTAAAAGCCTGCCTGGATTCAAGGGGTAGAGGATTAGATTAGACTTTGCTATGAAAGGATGGTATGGTCACACTGTGGACCTGCATTTAGGGTGAGAGAGATTGTTGAGGCCATGTTAGGAAATATAATATCTCCCATTCACTATTACAGACTCAACAAATGTTTTTGGAGCACTTACTATGTGCCAGGCTAGAAACTGGGGAAACAGCATTGAAAATGACAAGGCCCCTGCCCTTCTGTAACCTATATTCTAGTACAAATCCATAGGAGACCATTGATCTAAATGTAACTCTATTTGAAGGAGTCTTTTTGATAATTTTTTGTTTGATTTCTTGATAGATCAGATTTGATCACCGCTATTTTTTTTCTATCACAATGTAACTGACCAAAAATATACATTTACTAGGTATAGGAGAAGTTCCAGCTCTGCCATTTTCTTGTATACATATGCTTGCATTTCTGGGATTTCCTTCAATATAGATTTCTTTGCAGAACTCCTTTTAACCGCTAGTCCCTTTCGCGAGAGCTGCTGTAGTTAAGGGGAGATAATGCAATCTGTGAAGCCACATTACTGGGCACGTTTAAATTATGAGAAACCTCAATAAGCTATAGGCTACATGGAATAAGGGCTTCACTGTCTCCTCTTCCTCCATCTCCCTCTGGGTTGTAGAATTCTCATCTTCCCTCAGGATTTTTGCAAAGACATATGCAAGCGACACAGGCCAAGTGATATGAGTGTCAAGCTGCTTTTAAAACATAACAAAGCTTAATCTCTTTCTTATTTTTAGTATGAAAATAAATATAAATAGAAGGTCAAATGTTGTCTTTATTTTCCTGCATATTTTCCACATTGGAGGCCACTGTTCTAGACAAAAATCAGAAAATACTTCCTTGTCTCTCACCAGTTAAAGAGGGTGATGTTTCTAGAAAGGAAGGCAATTACTGAAAATGAAAAAAGTCTCATGTATTAAATCATTTGGTGTCTTTCCTTGGGTAATGAAGCAAAAGTAACAGAATAAGTTGTATCTTGTAGGAAGTAGCCTGATATACAACGTTGTTTAAATTAAAGAGAATGCAAAAGACCTTGTAGCTTAAATAGAGAAGGAATTTTTTCCTCAGTTGCTTGTCTGCTCTGGGTGGAAACTTTATATGCCTTGAAGAATCTTGCAAATGTCCTTGTCTCTATGTTCGAATATCTCGGGCATTCCTGTCCGGAAGCCTTTGTGCTCTTGTTATATGAGGAATCTATAAAGCGTGATAAGCCATCTTGTAAATGGAGCCGGAATGTGGGCTGTTCTTGTTCCTTGCCAGGGGCCACTTGCTTTTATTCTTTAGTTGCTCATCAGTGGCCAGGGTTATTGCTCCCAGAATCCAAGTTAAAGCACACAAGCAACGGAGATGTTCTCACCTGCACTATGAACCAAGTCCTGGCTGATTTCAATTCCGCTTAAATAATTCAAATAATGAATAGTAATAAGATATTAACAGTAATGCTAATATTAATTCTAATAGCTAAGAGCTACCCAGTGCTACTACCTGCCCAGTACTGTACCAAGTAGTAACGAGGACTTAATCCTTATCTCTCACAACAACCCTGTGGAGTAAATGTACCATTATTACTCCAACATTAGAGAAAGAAACTTCTCTGAGGTCCAGAGTTCAATTTGAATAACAGAGGCTGGTCCCAGGGAGAAATCAAGTTAGTCTGACTCCCAGATTGCAAGGTTGATTTTATATATATATGATGAGATATGCAGATAGATAGATAGATGATGAGAATTTCACACAGGCAGTGTCACTACTTTGTGATCATCCTAATATCTCGTGTGAGCATTGCCAGGTGTGGTAGACTTCTAAGATGACCCTAATGATGCCCACCCTTATATTACATTCTCCCCTTTGGCGTGGGAGGAACCCGTAAATATGCTGAGATACCACTGCTGCAATGATGTTGTATTGTATTGAGAAAGAGATTTTGAAGATGTGATTAAGATGAATAATTAGTTGACCTTAAGGTAGGGAGATCATCTTTGGTGAACCTGCCCAAATCAGATGAGCCCTTGAAAGAGGCTATGTTCTTTCTGAAGAAAGAGATCCAAAGAACAAGAGGCATTTGGCATGAAGGAGATTTGCAACTGTTGGCTGTGAAGATGGCTTGGTGGTGGTCCCTAGGAGTTAGGAGTGACCGAGGGCTGACAGCCAGCAAGAAAACAGGGGGGTTAGTCCTGTAACCATTAGGAACTGAATGTTGTCCACAACCTGAATGAGTGGATTCAGAAGCAGATTTTTCCTCAGATCCCTCAGATAGGAGCATAGCCTGGTCAACACCTTGATTTCACCCTTGTAAGATTCTGACTGGAGAACGCATCAGAGCTGTGCTTGGTCTACTGACCTACAACCATGAGCTCATTAATGGGCGTTGATTTAAGCCACCAAGTCTGTTGTAATTTGTTACACACAACAGAGAACTAATACACCACGTGTGACTTTTCCGTTCTGGGGACTCCCTGAAGTGCCACAAAATTCAACCTCCCTCCCTCCCTTCCCCCCTTCCTTCCTTCCCCTTAGCATCATGTTTTACAGATAGCAGGTGCTGTAAACGTGAGCTCAAGAGGCTGTGTATCTAGTTAGGATACAGGCTCTGGGTTTAAGCCTGGCACCCTGTCTTACTGGCGGTGGGACCTTGGGCAAATTGCTTCACTGACATATGTAAAATGGGAATGAAAATAATCACACTATTTCATAAGGCTAAGGTGAGGATTAACTGTTTGGTTAAAATGCCAGTTATGATTATTGTACATTTCATGAATTAGCAAATGAATTTTAACCACTATAGGGAGAAACCTTATAAAATATCACAAACATGTGTCTACCTAAGAAGAGTTTATGGAAATCTCTTTAAGCTTTTCTGGGCTACTCATTATTAAATTATTAAAAGATTGGGGTTATCTGTAACAGTAACGACTCCTGGCATCCTGGAGAATTGTGCCCTTACCCTGTATTGCCCTATTCCATATGATGTTCATGTGAATTCCTTGTCTGCTTTGGGAGAGAATGTGTTCTCTTTGAACCTCACATAAGTTCCTATCCTCATAGAATACGCTGGTGTCTGCCTGTCACCTTTTCCATTGTTATCAGATGTTCCTTTCTGGGCACGGCTGTGTACTGTGCCTGGCAATCGTTGTCCTGGTTTCCCCACATCTTCAGGGGCTGAGACACCCTTCGTGATCAACCAAGTGTGCTCCTGCAGATCCACTCACCATGCTCTTCTCCTCCTCTCTGGCCAGGCCTCCATCATCTGGCTCACTTGCTCTCTCGTTCTCCAGCTTCCAGTTGGGTATAACCAAGGGGAAGCCCTGGCGAGAAATAAGAGGGAAGAGGGTAAGGCTGCAATGGTTATTTCTCAGGCTCCTTTCCTGTGGGGTTATCTTGGTTGAAATTTTTTTTTATGAGAGAAAAGGATAATTTTATTAGCACCTAGTTGAGATTGGTACTGCAATTAAATAGTTATTTTCGCTCTCAGCTCCCTGGTGACCGAGGCACAAGGGAAATACAATATTATATAAATATGTTAAAAGGAAGCCCACAATTTTACGGGGGGGGGGGGGGG
>JAQZBX010092814.1:0-12225 GCA_029593785.1 Cabassous unicinctus
AAAAAAAAGTAACATAAAAAAAAATGGAACACTGAACTATGTAAACCTACATACCATTCTGCAGTTGACTAGGTGTTCTTCTAAATGAAAATCATCTTAAACATCAAGTATTGATAGAAATAGATCCTAGCCCACCTCTGCCACCTAATAGCTGTGACCTTAAACTCTCAACTCAAACAAATAAAAGCTATTCTAAGCCAGATACTGTGCTAGGTGCTAGGGATACAAACAAATAAACATGGTCCATGTCCTCAAATTGAGAACAGACTAAATAACTTTTCCCAAGAATTGCTTCTTTTTGTATTTTAGATCTTCAGAGGGAAGAAAGGGTTGCTAATATTTATTAAAGGCCTACACTACTGCAGACCAGCCAGGGGACTCAGGTCTTTTGCCTACACCATGATAAATAAATTAGGTGTATAAATGAATAAAGGCAATTAATTTCAACTTAGACAACTTTGTAAAGGTCCTTATAGAAAAGGGATTTAAGACAGACCTTGAAAATGATGAAGGGATGAAATGATGAGGGAGAAACAGGAGTAAAGTTATATTTAGAGAGATACCAGGTACATTCAGAGGATAACATGTAATTTAATGTGACTAGTATAGTGGGGAGAGAAGCTTAGGAAACAAAACTGAAAAGGCAGGTTGGTGTCAAACCACATGCTTCAAAATTCTGCATCACCTCCCTCACAGTTTCTTTTTCTTTTTTTTTTTTTTTAAGTATGTGGGAAGTCAGCACTCAACCACTGAGCCACATTGGCTCCCCTATGTTGTTTTTTTTTCATTTGTTTGCTTGTTGTTTTTTTTATTTTAGGAGGCACCAGGGCTGAACCTGGGACCTTCCCTGTGAGAAGCAGGCGCTCAACTGCATGAGCCACACTGCTCCCTCCACATAGTTTTTTTTAAAAAAAGATTTTATTTCTCCCCACCCCCTCGATGCTTGCATTTGCTGTGTCTGTTTGTTGCATGTAGGTCTTCTTTTTAGGAGACACCGAGAACCAAACCCAGAAGCTTCCATGTAGGACGGAGGTGCCTAATCACTTGAGCCACCTCCACTCCCTGTTTTGTTGTGTCTCTCATTGTTTTCCTCCTTGTGTCTCTTGTGTCTTCTTGTTGTGCCAGCTCGCTGTGCTAGCCCATCGTGTCAGCTCGCTGTCTTGCTCATCTTCTTTAGATCCTGGAAATCGAACCCGGAACCTCCCATGTGGTAGGCAGGAACTCAATCGCTTGAGCCACATCCACTTCCCCACATAGTTTCTTGATTGTTACTTCTGTCCCCAACTGAATGTCCTTCTCTGACTTTAATATGCTTTTATTTAATGCATTAATTACACTTTATTAATAGCTAACATTTAGTGAGACCTATGTTCTATGAACTGTTCTAAACACTTTATATGCATTAATTCTTCCCCCCCTGCTCCCCTGCGAGATGTCTCCCTCATACGTTTGCTCACTGTTTTTGCTTGTTGTCTGCTCATTGTCTGTTTGTTCCTACTTAGGAGACGTGGGGTACTGAACCCAGGACCTCCCATGCGGGAGGTGGGTGCCCACTGCTTGAGCTATATCCGCTCCCTGCTCATTTTGCTTTTCCTAGCTGTCTTGCTCATTGTTTTTTTGCTCATTGTCGGCTCATTGTTTGCCTGTTTTCTTAAGGAGGTACTGGAACCGAACCCAGGAACTCTCATGTGGGAGGCAGGTACCCAACTGCCTGAGCCACATCCGCTCCCCTATATGCATTAACTCTTATCATGATGATAATCTCATGCGGTAGGTAGTTATTATTGTCAATTTAAAGGTAAGGCACAGAGACATTAAATAACTTGTATAAAATCAACCAGCCAATAAGTGGTAGAAATGGGATTTAATTAAAGCCAGGCAATCTGGCTCCTGGACCTGAACTCAGCCTTGTGCTATGATACCTCCCCAAGGAAACTTTGTTTCCCCTTTTATTGTTGAGTTCATTGAGTACCAGAATAACTGTTTTTTGTAGGGGGGGAGGTTGGAAGATTGGGGGTGGAGGAAGATTTATATCCATTTAGCACCTAAGATAATTCCTGGTACATAGTAAATATTCATAAACATTTGTTTAATTAAACTGGTCTCAAATACTTAACTCAAGAGTCTGGATTTTATTCCCTACAGGTCAGGGGTCAGCAAAAATGTTCAGTAAAGGCCAGACAGTAAATATTTTAGGTTTTGCAGTCCATTGGTCTGTCACAATTACATACCTTGACCATTATAGTGTAAAAGCAGCCATAGATGATACATAAACAAATAAGCATGCCTGTGTTCCAATAAAGCATTACTAACAAAAATAAGTAGTGGATAATCTGTGAGCTGTACTTTGCAGACCCATGCTATAGGCGATAGGAAATGTGAAAGGTTTCTCAACAGGAGGAGTGAAAAGACTGAAATTGTGTTTTTAGAAGATTAACTGTGATGACAATGTAATGAAATGGAGAACAGTTAAAAGCTTCAATACCAGAATCAGAAGTGGTGGCCTCCTTTCTTTTATCTTTCTATAATCATTCTAGAACTGTGTCATCCAACAGAAATATAATGGAGGCCACAAATGTGAACGGTGTGTGCAATTTTTAAATTTCTAGAAGCCACATTTTTTAAAAAAAGTAAAAGAACAGGTAAAATTAATTTAATATATTTTATTCAAGCCAATATATCCAATATATAATTGATATAAAAATTGAGATATTTTACATTTTATTTTCCATAGTAAGTCTTCAAAAGCCAGTGTACATTTTACACTTCAATTCAGATTCAAGTGTCCAATCCATACATGGCTAGTGGCTACCAAAGTGAACAGCACAGAAAAACAACTGAAATAACCTGTGTATCTCCATATACAGCTGGTTTTGGTACCATTTCCTTGCCTGGCTTACCAATTGATTTTCAAAAGTATATACTGCAGTTGTGCAGTACTGCTAACTCAATAAATCAATGTTTTCATTTCTAACATGCTGCGTGTCATACCATTTAGTTTTTTGTTGTTGTTTGTTTTTTATTCCTTTCACACCATTTCGTTTTCACCATACATTTTCACACCTGATCCTCATAACAACCATTTGGGTAAGCATGTTATTACATCAGTACCACACATGAGGAAACAAGGCTCAGAAAAATTCAGACAACTAATGAGTGGTGGAACTAAGACAAGACAAAAATTTAAATCTCCTGACGTCTAATCAAAACTCTAAGCCCCAATAGCCCCACCCCCTTAGTCAAAGTGTGCAGTTTTGCATTTATCCGTGAGACTAGCCGGTATCGCCTCCCGCACTGTCCAGTAAACTCCATGAAAACAAGGACTGTTTTTCCTGACCACTGCATCTCCGGTGCCCAGCAAGATGTTTTCCTAGCAGGCAATATTTGATGAATGAATGAATAGAAGAAAAATGTCTGGCTTTCCCGTTATTTTTAGTGACTCAAACATAATTTACTTTTTTTTTTTTTTTTGGTAACTAATGTGAAGAAGGGCCGAAGTACGTCACTAAATTGATTAGAAATTTAAATTTAACTCCTAATATAACCCAAAGGAGAGCGAAAAAAGGACTGGTATCTGAGACCTGAGTTCTAGTGTTGGCCATGCTGTGAACTCACTGTGAGCTTAAATTATTTAACCTCTCTGGGCCAGAGTTCTTATCTGTCAAAGGGGGAGAGTGGGCCTACAACCTCAATTCCATTCAGCGCTAGGATTGCTGACTTAAGTTGATGCGGTCGGCTTTCCATTTCCTTGTATTCTTCCTTTCTGTCCCCCTGCAACTGCCGACTTAATAAGAAAGATAACCATTAGGTTCCAGCTGGGTTTCCTCTCCTCGTCCGCGCAGGACCGTGGGACACCCAGCCGCAGGCCGGTGCCTACTGGCTGAAGACGCCATCTTTCCTGCTTGGCCCGACCCCAACCGCCACCCGCTGGCACCCGGTGACGCGAACCTCACCTCTCCTCGCAGTCTTTGCATTTCACTTGCAATGGGACCAGTTGCTGAAACAAAACCTGGCTCATGTTGGGCCGCTGCCCCAGCCGGCGCACGGAAAGGTCCGACAGGCCAGGCCGTCAGTACTAGCCTAAAAGGCGTACGGGTCCTGGTAAAGTTTGAGTTTGGCGCTCCGCTCCCGCGGAGGAGGAGGGGAGAGAAAAACGGGAGGGAAGACAGGTTAAGTTTGGACTTCACCAGCCACCATCAGTTTCTTCCGGTTTTGAGGAGGAAGGGGCAAAAGCTGTTGCGATAGTTCCGGGCACTAACATTATGTGGCGGGAGCCGAGGTAGCCATGTTTGTTAAGGGAAGAGGACCTGCAGCAGGCTGACAACTTTTCCTCTCATTGCCCAGTGCTCGACACCTGAAACGGGCCTTGAATTATGGCTGCTTCTGTGCCGACGCAGTATGAGACTGGTTTTCCGGTTATGAGTAGATGTGGTTACTTCGTGGAAAAGAAGAAGCGGTTCTGCAGGATGGTGGTGGCAGCAGGGAAACGATTCTGTGGCGAACACGCTGGAACCGGGGAGACTGACGAGGAGGTCTGGTATCGCTTCCTCGCCGGAGAGTAGGAAATAAGTCGCCCCCGCCCCCCCTTCCCGTCTAGTCTGCGCTCGGACCCGGCCCCTCCCTTCTTCAGGTTTCTGCTTCTTTCCCTTGAGTGCTCCAGCTTTTTCCTTAATAGACGCAGTCCTGCCTTCCCTGGGGAGCAGTGATGAGCCCTGGTGTTGAGCAGTGTTTTCGTTTACTAACTAAAGTCCAGAAACGACCCATGACCTGATACTGATCTTAACTCACTGTAAAGCGAGATTTTAGTTTTACTCCAAACTACCACTACTTTTACACTCTGCCCACCCTCTGCCTTTCTGATGGGAAGTAGTAGTTAGAAATAGTGCTTGAAGCGCCAAAGTTTTCACTAATCGTGTTTTAATTATTTTGTGAATGATAACCATTTCTCGTGAATGCGGTTGAGAGAAACTTTTAAAAATATATGTTTGGACTTAAAATCTTTAAAAAAAAGCAACCTTGCTGGAAAATGGGAGCGAAGTTTAAGAAAAATTATAAGAATGGACTCATTAAGAACAAAGTATGCAATTTGTTAGAAAATACAGTTACACATATAATTGTGCTGTCAAGCCATATATATTTATATTCGTGTTTCTTTAGTGTGTGTATAGATATGTGATAGAAAAATAAGAGCAAGAGTTGCAGAATGCTGAGAGAAAAAAAGAGCATGTCTGTTAGAGAGGATTAGAAAGAATAAACCAAATAGGCCAGCATCTGGTTCACTGCCCTCTGAATGTACAGTATTAGTTACATTATTTTTCTTTGTTAAATGGTTTATCCTTCTAGGCAGTAGCCCATTCGTTGGCTGCTGTCCATCTAGCCA
The DNA here is from genome assembly GCA_029593785.1 of Cabassous unicinctus. NCBI lineage: Eukaryota > Metazoa > Chordata > Mammalia > Cingulata > Chlamyphoridae > Cabassous > Cabassous unicinctus. The sequence continues at coordinate 5,381 of JAQZBX010092814.1, forward strand.
TAGCCCTACTTTCTATTTTGATTTGACTGATATTTGCCTAAAGGGAAGCATAATAAAACAAGGACATTCTTGTTTTAGAATGTGGGAGGGGTGTGGGCGGTGGGGAGCATGGGAATCCCTGTAGTTTCTGAGTAATATTTAGGTAATCTAGGCACCTTTATAAAATGTATATATATATATATAACAAATAACATTTATGTAAACAAATGCACATATATGCATATGTATTTGTATATCATTTTACAAAAAAAAAAATTAAAAAAAAAATCACACACACAAAAAAAAAAAGAATGTGGGAGACCTCTGACTATCGTGGGAAGTCTTTGAAGTACACTGGCTTATTTTTGATGGGACAGCAAACATCCCTTGGTTAAAGAATGAGGTTTATTATAGGAGATTAATATTATTTCTACTCTGTTATAAAGCCTTAGACCTCATCTTATCCTGATATCTGAAAGGTGATTGCAGGTGGTGTCAGTAGTAGAATGAGAATAGAGTATTGCAAGGTAATTGGTATTTCTGGAGAGGAATGACATCATGTTGTTGTTAGTCCCTTGAAAACAGACCACAAAACATCAAGTGGAAACACTTTCCATGCCTGTAATTTAGTTTTTATCGTGGCCATCCTACTGAGTCTGTAATTTATGATGTAGTTAGGTGTTGTTTTCCATCCTTTCATGTGTGTGTAGATCATATAATTCTGTAATGATAATACTTGTTCTCATTTAACCCAGTGTTTCTTATCTTGGGGCACTTTTGTCCTCCCCACACCTCAAGGGACACTTGACAATATCTGAAGACTTTTTGGTTGTCACAACTAGGAGTGCTGTTGGCATCTGGTTGATAGAGACCAGGGGTGCTGCTAGACATCCTACAATGCACAGGGCAGCCCCCCACAAAAAAAGAATTATCTGGTGCCAAATCTCAATAGAGCCAAAGTTGAGAAACCCTGTTTCTAATCCAAATAATAATTGAAAAAAGTACCCTTGTTTAATTGTATAGTTAGGCTTTGAGGGTTGGAGTAGAGTCTTTTTGTACATGGCGGTTAGGTTTTCAAGTCAGCAAGTGCCAAAGAAGTAATCTACAGTATTTTTAAAAAATATTGAAAAATCTCTTAACTTTTCCATGAAAGTCAGTATGCATAGTTTGATGGCTATTTGATGTGATATAGACATATCACAATTGAAATAAACTAAAAATGGAAAAAATGATAATATTAACAACCTACACATAGTCAGTGTTTACTATATAGCCCAGCACTGTACTAAACATTTTTTTAAAGTATTAAGGCAATTTAACAAGCCTTAGTAGAAAAGTCATATTATTATTCTTATATTTTAGATAAGGCAATGAAATTGCTTAAGATTACAGAGCTAATAACTAATAGAGGTAGAAATCATACCTAGGCAGTCTGGCTTGTCTGTGGTCTTAATATTACACTGCACTGTTACAACAGAATGTTGGGCAGAATTACCAACACTCTTAATTTTCCTTTCTTTTTTTCCCATTACATATAGTTAAATACATCTAAGTTAGAAACAAACAATACAACTGTGCTTTAAAAAGTTGCAAAGCCACAATTCAAATGGTTAAAATGCCTTATTTCATTGTTTCTAAGGCACTTTTTTCCCCCACATTTTAACATCTCTGAAATAAGGATAATCTTCAAATCAATAATATGTCATAATTTAAATTAACAGCATTTTTTTTCTTGGTAATACATGAAATAATGGTGCATGTTATAATCAATGCTGACTTAGACTCAAAATTCCATATGTTGGCCTGTTCTAACCTATTTGAAGATATGGTCCTTGTTTGTTTAAAACAGTATTTGTTCATATATAAGTAAACCAATTACATTGGAGATTTTTTTATTGTTAAATCTTTTGAACTGATTTTACCAAATTTTCAGTATGTTCTTTTAAAGTTTCTTTACCTCACTTTGATAATATGTAAGCTTATGATTACACTGATGTTATCTATAGATGTATAATATCTACAAGTGATAAGCCTGATATTTTATTTAAATAACTATATCCCTTTTAATTTATTAGGGAGAAAATGCTAGGAAAAGAATACTGTGTCCCTTAGATCCAAAACAGTAAGTATGGGTCAGATAAGGGTTTTATGTGCTAGAAACAATAGTTGTTACAAGTCTCATTTTAAACAATTTTCTCTTTAATTTTAGCACAGTATATGAAGATCAACTAGAAAAGCATTTGAAAAAATGTAACTCAAGAGAGAAGCCAAAACCTGTAAGTGTTTGATCAGTAAAACTGAAAGGTGAATGTGTGGTATATAATATTTAACAGGGCTCTTGCCTCAGAAGGTTTGATTTTGGTAAAATATATTTGAGTGTTTGTAGAATATTAGACAGTAAATCCACTTACAATCTTAATTCAGAGAATAGAATTTTATGCAACAGAAGTGTTTAAAGAGAAATTTCACAATCTTTATTCAAAAATATTTGCTTAATGACTACTAAATATTATTTCAATAAAATATGGTTCCCATATTGTATGATTGTGTTACTATGAACTAAATATATTGTGTAACATATTGTATGATTCCATTTATATAAAAAGTAAATATAAATCAATTTAGAAAGATGAAATTTGATTTGTGGTTATGTAGGGCTAGGGAAGGCATGCTAAGGGATGTGGAGTTTTTCTTTTTGGAGTGATGAAATAATTCTAAAATTTTTTGTGATGATGAGTGCAAAACATTGTGGTTATACTAAGAACCATTGATTATACACTTTAGATAGATCGTATGGTATGTGAATACATCTCAATAAAGCTACTTAATAAATAAATAATTGTGCAAGAATAGCCAGAAATAGCAGCTATCTGTGTACAGCAGGGGAAAGAGAGATTGAGAGATGAAGAATTTTTTGTTTGTCTGTTTTTTGTTTTTTATTATTATTATTGAAGTAATGAAAATCCTCTAATAATGATTGAAGTGATGAATGCACAACTATGTGATTATACCAAATATCATTGATTGTACACTTTGGATGAATTTTATGCTATTAATATGTATCAATAAAATTGATTCATTAAAAAAAAAAGGGCTGAAAAAATATATATGGTCCCTGCCTTCAGGGAGATTATTTGAGACTGGTAAATAAACTTGTAAATAAGGAGTACTGTTCAATAAAGTCAGTGAAAAAAGTAATCACACGTGATAATAGCAAAATTAAAAATTAAAATTAATCAAAATTAAAATTAAAACCAAGGTTCCAGTCAACTATGATGACATGCCAAGGTACCATTCTTCCACAGAATCTTTGAACAACTAACAAAAACTGGCAGAGCCATCTTCTTCAAAATTCCTAAAAACAGTTAAAGGGCTACAATAATTGGGCCAATGCCAATCAAGAAAACACAGTTTTAAAAATGGTAGGAGTGGGGGCAGATGTGGCTCAAATGGTTGGACATCCATCTCCCATATGCAGGGACCTGGGTTCGATCCCCAGGACCTCCCGGTAAAAAATAAAGAAAAAAATAGAAGTCACGTGGGCCGCCAGACGCCATGTGCGGGTGCGCCGTCAGGCCCTGTGCATGGGTGCACTGCCAGGCCCCACAAGTGGGTGAGCCCCCCAGGCCCTGTGCATGGGTGTGCCGTCAGGCCCCACCGAGCCACACAGCAAGATGATGATGTAACAGGAGAGTGACACAAGGGAGAGCCAAGACGAGATGCACCGAAAAACCTGGAACCAAGGTGGCACAGGCGGTAGGACGCCTCTCCCACATCGGAGGTTCCCAGGATCAAATTCCGGTGAAGACAGGAGGAGAAGGATGAGAAGAGAGGGCAGGGAATAGACACAGAATTGCCCAGTGAATGGATACAAAAACAGCAAAAACGGGGGGCGTAAAAAATGGATAAAAAGTAAATAAATAAATCTTTAAAGAAAAAGAAAAGGAAAGGGATATAGTAGTTGGGGCAAGAGAGAAAAAAAAAAAAAAAATGGTATGAGGGAAGCGGATGTGGCTTAAGCAGTTGGGCACCATCCTACCACTTGGGAGGTCCCAAGTTCAGTTCCCGGTGCCTCCTAAAGAAGATGTGCAAGACAGCAAGCTGATGCAATGGGCTGGCACAGCAAGATGACGCAAGGAGATGAGGCAACAAAGAGACACCATGAGAAAACACAATGAGAGATGCAAGAGGGAGAGGAGGAGTCTCAAGCCATTGGACATCTCCCTCCCACATGGGAGGTCCTGGGTTTGATTCGCAATGCCTCCTAAAAAGAAAATGAGCACATAATGAACAGATAGATCAGAAAGCAAGCGCAAACAACAAGGGGGGGGGGCATAAATAAAAACAAATCTTTAAAAAAAAGTGGTAGGAGAAGCTCATGGCACCTTTACTGGTCCCCCTCCCCTACTTCCTGTTGTGGTGAGGAACCAGCCTATGCTTCCATTTTGAGTTGCTGTCCCTGCTCCAGAGGGAGCAGAGTAACCCCTATTTGCATAATAGGATTCCTATATGTCAGTGCCAGTCTATTGGGTTGCAACCTGAAAGACTAAACCTAGAAACTCAACTCTGGTTCACCCTTCCAGAACTTGTCTGAAGACAGAAGCAGCTTGTGGATAGCAAAAGCAATATAAGAAACAATTAAGTCAAAACCACCTAGGCAAAGGATTGCTTGCTATAAGTCATACAATAGAGCACCCAAGATGGGGAGAAAGTCTATTTCAGTGGGCATAGAAGTTAAAAAAAAAAAACAAAAAAAAACACTTGATTACCTCAATTGATGCAAAAAAGATATTTAACAAAAATCCAGCACTGTTTCTTAATAAAAACACTTAGAAAACTGTAATAGAAGGAAACTTCCTCAACATGATAAAAGGCACATGTGAAAAAACCAGAGCTAACATGATACTCAATGGTGAAAGACTGAAAGCTTTCCCCCTAAGATCAAGAACAAGACATGGATGCCCACTGTCAACACTGTTAGGCAACATTGTACGAGAAGTTCTAGCCAGAGCAATTAGGCAAGAAAAAGAAATAAAAGGCATCAAAATTGGAACGAAAGATGTAAAACTTTCCCTGTTTGCAGGTGACATGATCCTATATTCAGAAAATCCTGAAAAACCCACAGCAAAACTATTAGAGCTAATAATGAATTTAGCAAAGTGGTGGGTTACAAGATCAACACTCAAAAGTCAGTAGTGTTTCTATTCAATAGAAATGAAGAATCTGAAGAGTAAATCAAGAAAAAAATTCCATGTACAATAGCAAGTAAAAGAATAAATATTTAGGAGTGAATTTAAGTATGTAAAAACTTGTACATGGAAAACTACAAAACATTGCTAAATCAAAAAAGCCATTCCATATTCATGGATTGGAAGACTAAATATTAAGACGTCAATTCTACCCAAAGTGATTTACAGATTCAACATAATCCCAATCAAAATTCCAACAGTGTTCTTTGCAGAAATGGAATAGCCAATCATCAAATTTATATGGAAGGTTAAAGGGTCCTGGATAGCCAAAACCATCTTGAAAAAGAACGAGGTTGAAGGACTCACACTTACCGGTTTTAAAACTTATTACAAAGCTATAGTAATTAAATCAGCATAGTACTGACATAAGGACAGACATATAGACCAATAGGATCAAAATTGAGAGTTCAGAAATAAATCCTCACATCTATGGCCAATTGATTTTTGACAAGGGTGCCAAATCCGCTCAGTGGGGAAGATTATTCTCTCCAAATGGTGCTGAGAAAACTGGATGTCCATATGCAAGAGAATGAAGGTGGACCCCTGCCTTATACCTTTTACAAAATTTAACTCAAAATGGATCAAAGACCTAAATATAGAACCAAAATTATAAAACTCCCCCCAGAAAAACTAAGGAATCATACATCTTCAGGACCTTGTGTTAGGCAATGGTTTCTTAAACTTTACACCCAAAGCACGAGCATCAAAAGAAAAAAAATAGATAAATGTGACTCATCAAAATTAAAAATGTGCATCAAAGGACTTCATCATGAAAGTAAAAAGACAGCCTAGAGAATGGGAGAAAATATTTGGAAACCACATATCCAATAAGAGCGGATTTTTTTTTTTTTCTTTTGTTTTTGTTTTTTTCAGGTACCAGGGATTGAACCCAGGACCTTATACATGGGAAGCAGGCACTCAACTGCTGAGCTACATCTGCTCCCCAATGAAAGCTGGTTTTTTTGTTTGTTTCTTTTTAGGAGGTACCAGGGATCAAACCCAGGACCTCGTACATGGGAAGCAAGTGCTCAGCCACTTGAGCTACATCTGTTCCCTTCAATAAGAGTTTAATGTCTTGACTATATAAAGAAATTCTACAACTCAGCAACAAAAAGACCACCCAATTTTAAAATGGGCAAAAGACTTGCATTGACATTTCTCCAAATAAGATATGCAAACAGCCAAAAAGTGCATTAAAATATATTCAGCATCAGGGAGCAGATGTGGCTCAAGCAGTTGGGCACTGGCCTCCCACATGGGACGTCTGGGGTTCGGTTCCCCATGCCTCCTAAAGAAGACAAACTAGATACTGAGCTGATGCAACGACATGTCACAATGAGATGACACAACGAAGAGATACAACAAGAGATACAAAAAGCAGGGAACAGATGTGGCTCAAGTGATTGGGCACCTCCCTCCCACATGGGAGGTCCTGGGTTCTGTTCCCAGTGCCTCCTAAAAGAAGACAAGCAGACACAGAGAGCACACAACAAACAGACACAGAGAGCAGACAGCAAGTGCAAACACTGGTGGGGTGGGGGAAGAATAAATAAATCTTAAAAAAAAAAATATATATATATATACACACACACACACACACACACACACACACACACA
>JAQZBX010092815.1:0-12230 GCA_029593785.1 Cabassous unicinctus
GGGATGACGTGGAGGCCAAGCAAGAGCAAGGCTGAGGACAGGCACGAGGGGGACCCCTGAGATGGTGATGGGGGGCTGTGCTGGGGATGACGTGGAGGCCAAGCAAGAGCAAGGCTGAGGACAGGCACGAGGGGGACCCCTGCCCGTGTGGGGAGCTCCATCAGCCCCACCGTCCTCCATTTCCCCAAAAGGTGTCACTGGGGTCAGCTCTGTTGGTCAGGCTGCAGGTTCCTCCCCGTGAGGACCTGAGAATTTGGCCCATTTCCCAGGCCCAGTGTCTATATATCCATGATGTATTGGTTATGAGGACGTGAGGTGGGAAAGCACGAATGGATAGATAGACAGGTGCAAAACTATCACTTCTAAGAATACAAAAAAGTCCTCAAAGCCCCTACTTGTGTGTGTGTGTAGAAGGATATGCCCCACTGACGAATGTCCATTCTCAAAAGTCATCTCACTACTGAGGCCATTGTTAGTAAACTCAGCATCACCCAGCCTTCGCGTTTTCTCTCCGGCTTTCCATTTGTAAGTTTGCTACAAGATTATTAAAGATGTCAAAATATCTTAAAATCTCAAGACACCCTGCGAGAATGCAACAAAGAACCAGTACCAACTTCCTCCTCAATCTAACTGAGCGGTGCTTCCTCTGCAGCGCAGAGACCGTGAAAGCAAGGCACATGGGAGCCACGAAGAGCCAGTGGTGCCAACTCCCCTAGCCAACGCCAGTTAGGCTGGGCCTCCTGATTCACGTTACTATTTACCGCAAGTCAACAGCGGGTCTGACGCACAGTCTGCAGCGCCGTCAGGAGAAGCCTGAGTGCTGGAGCGCACACGTTCACTGCTCAAAGGAGAAAACACAGCAAGCAGGCTGCAGAGCTGAAGTCCCTTATGGCTCCTGGGCTCACGTCCAGCAGAGCGGTTATCCTGACCCCCTGCGCGAGCGCAAATTACTTCACTTCAGAGTCCACTGTTAAAAGAACTGAATCCAACCGTGGATTTCTAAACGGCTCTACACTGTGTAACACAGGCTCGAATTTAGTCCTAGTAAATAAAGGGCGGGGGTGAGGCAGAGACGAGGCGAGGCGCAGGCTAAGACAAATTCTACACACGCATTCTCAAGGATGCCGACAGAGCTCTCCTCTGCCAGACAGTAAGCCACTCCTTGAGACCTGGCATTCCGTAGGACATGGAAATAGCACAAGTTAGAAACAACCTCTGCCTGTATTCAGTAGTTATTTCTAAAGAAAGTGAACCCCGAGAGCCCGCACACTGGACTCTTCTCTCCATCCTGGACAAGATCCTGTCCAGCTTGAGAGAGCACCACTCTGACTGCATGTGGCAGTGGCCTCGAAGAGTGTACTTGTGATGGAGTCTAACTTACTTATAAACAGGAGGACTTTACTGGTTGTTGTTTATTAATAAGGTGTAAAAATACACAAGAACACATGTTCAATAGAGGCCAAGAGACGGTGAGGCCTGGGGGCGCTGGGAGATAATGCACTCACTTTTTAATTTATTGTACGTGTTATTTTGTAGCTTTGTAAACTCAATTATTAAAATATTAATAAAACAAACAAGTACAAATACAACTAGCAGAGTAGAATATACTCCCCCCACCCAGCCTTTTGACCGACAACAAGGTAGGATGAGAGAAGAAGGCGTTTGTTAGGTCGGAGATGACAGAGATTGTAAGCACATATACTGCCCCCAGTGGTGCCAAAAACCCTGGCGAATATCAGCGCATGAAAGATCTGTCTTACAGCTCTCTCCCTGACTCTAAGGCCGCCCTTTCCTTCAGTCTCCACAGCCTGCCCCCTGCACACACACGCTCCTGCCCTCTTTCTCGGACACCCTCTCACACGGCTCCACCTGGCCCGTCCTGCTCCAGCCACATAGGCCTCCTTGCTGGTCTGTGAGTCTGTGAACATTGCAGAGCTTTCCTGCCTGAGGGCCTGAGGGTCTGTCTTCCCAGGGCTCCCTCCATCACTTCCTCGGTGTGTCTCCTCAAACGCCAGCTTCTCTTGAGCACAGGACGCCTGACACACAAGCAGGCATGTTCAGCGTTTACGTGTAGGTTCCTAAGGGCGGGACTGCTCACTGTTCTAACCCCAGGAACTTGCAGGCTCTCGGCCAACACTAAAAATGAAACAGTGACGCTACAGAGGGCAGATTCTTGCGCTGCATGTCAGCCAAGGACTGGGCGCCGACCAGAAGTGAAAATAAAAAATATTGTCCATGAGCCTTTAGACTCAGGGTATATGCTTGCTGGGCCAATATTTTTTTTTCCTGGTCATGTATTATACTTCCTAACTACCTCAAAACTAAAGGACATAGCTAGGGATTATAAAATTATTTCCACCCAACACTTACTGACACAGTGTGCATATCATTTGGAAAATATTCTAGGTAAACACAGCTGTCCTTATTTTGCTGACATTATCACATACAGCTCACCCACTGTTCTAATAGACAACAGAATGCCCATAAAGCAAGATCTCTGTTTTCCTAACAGTTTACTCGGACTGTTTCCATGCCAGAGGCTGAGTCCTTATGATCACATCCTCAGTAACTAATCACATGGGAAAAATAGGATTAACCCACTTCAGAGGTTAACAAGCAGAGGAACGTGACTTTTAGAGCCCAATTCCCATCTCCCTTCCAGTGTGCGAGCAGATCAACAAGAGAGAGAGAGAGAGGCCGGAGCACAAAAACATGAGCTAGAAGCCAAACCCATCTCCAAGCTCCAGAAATGGGAGACTCTCGGAGGCCTCTGAAGATTACCGGGGGGTGTTAACGTTTGTAAAATCCTTCAGGACGAACGCACCACGGAGGGGCCGCACCCTCCTGCCACCTCGGCTGGAATGCTGTGCTAAGTGGTTCCTGAGGCTTTACAGAAATCCTGAAACAATTCCCACGAAAGGAAAGGATCCAGAGCCCTCCAAGGAGGAAGTTTCCATTCATTCATCATGACATGAAAACCCTGTGGGGAGGGACGAGGCTTGCCCACCACCATGCAGCCCACACGTGAAGGTCGTGGTCTGGGTGATGCCCTGCGGGGACTCACCACTCCCCTTAACTGGCTGGGAGAGAGTCCAGGAAAACCCGCACCAGCCCAGCGCCCCATCACATCGGCTCCTACAGGTCAACCGCAGAGTGGCAGGCGAGCTGAGCTGTGAGCTGAAGGCCAGAGAGTCAAAAAGGACCCTAATCTGCATCCCAGACAGTACGTACTGCTTCCAGGTATGGTGCTTTCACAGGTTATATGTAATTCACTTCAAAAATTATTCCTCATATCAAAGTCGAATTAAACAGAAGTGCATTCAGTTCTGCATTCACTCCAGCCTGTTAAGTCTACCTTTTGATGAGTTCTGGTAAATGTATATATTCCCACAACCACAGCCACAATCAAATTTTAGAAAGCACCCAAAACCCCAAAAAGTTCCCGCATGTCCCTTCATAGTCAATCCCAGTTCCCACACTCAGGTAACCCCTTACCCCTTTGCTTTCTAGTATTTTAATTCTGCCCTTTCTAGGATTTCATATGAAGGAATCATACAGAATATAGTCTTATGCGCCTGGCTTCTTTAACTTGGCAGGATGTACCTGAGATGTACCTACAGTGTACCTACAGTGTACATCATGTATCAGTAGTTTGTTCCTTCAACACATTTTGATTAATTTATTGTATTAAGTTTCTCCATTCACAAACTGAGGTCGTTAGGTTGTTTCCATTTTTTTACTGTTACGAATAAAGCTGCTATAAATATTTACATAAAAGACTTTTGTTGGAAATATACTTTCATTTTTCAATAATTGTACATATTTTTATTTTTTATTAAAAGTAAATGAATGTTTACCTTTTAAAAAATTGCCAAATTTGCCCAAAGTGGGTGAACTATTTTTCCTTCCCACAAACAAAATATGAGGGTTGCAATGGTTTTACATTGTGGCCAAGATTCGGTATTGTGATTCTTTTTAATTATAGTCATTCTAGTGGGTGGTAAGAAGTATACATGATGGTTTTTTTTTTAATTTCTCTAATGATTAATGATACTATGCATCTTTTCATATGTTTATTAACCTTCTGTATCTTTTTTGTGTGAAGTGTGTGTTTGCATCTTTTGCCCATTTCTTTAAGCTGAGGTGTCTTACCAAATTTTAAGAGCTCTTTATATATTCTGGATACAAGTCCTTTGTAGATATATGTTTTACAACCATTTTCTCCCAATTTTTGGCTTGCCTCTTCATTTCCTTTATCTTTCACTGAGCAAGAGTTTTATATCCTGATGAGTCCAATTTATCAACTCTATATTTCATAGTTTGTTTTTTGTGTTCTAAGAAATCTTTGCATAATCTATTCTTCTCCCTTCTATTAAAATCTATGATCCACTTAGAATAGATTCCTGTGCACAATGTGAGGTAAGGGTTAGGGTTCATATTTATTTCTTATAGATATTCTCCTTTCCCCATCGAACTCCTTAGCACTTTTGTCAAAAATCTATGGAGCTATGAGTGTGGTCTCTTCACAGCCTCTCAGCTTTGTTCCATTTTCTTTTGACTATTTTTTTTTTCCTTGAGTTGGGTCACATTTTCCTGCTTCCTGACATGCCTAGCAGTCTTTGATTAGAAACCAGGCCTTCTAGGTCATCCACTGTAGTTGACCCTGGATTCTATTTCGTTCTTCTGAGATCACCTGCGTTTTTTGGTTTACTATATGATAAACTTGCCTGGACTCAAACTGCAAAATCTGTTTCTCCTGCAAAGTGCTGAAAGTTCTGCTCAGTTGTTTGTCTCTTGTTTTGTTTTGCTATGATTTTTCCTTTTGGCCCAGCTGTCTGGGGAAATTCCTTGTGCCTGCACAGATTTTTGGTCAGCCAGTTATTTACACAGAGGTTACATATAGGCAAGTCAAGCAGGGAAACGTCCACTCTCCGCCACTCCCCCTGTGAGTGGGTTGCAGCAGAGCAGTGAGTCTCCCCAGGCTTTCCACGCCCCCTGGGCTCCCAAGGGGCTCCCATGAGCTCGTGTTCAGGAGCTTCTTAGCAGTGAGACCTGGGTGAGCGCGGAGTGCGTCCCCTCAGCTCCTGCTTGCAACAGCTCCTAAGTTTCCAGCTGCTCTCCACTCTCCCAAACCAAATCTACCACCCGCAGCCAGTCGCGTTGGGGGATGGGGGCACCCTCAGGGAAGAGTGTCCCCCCCTAAGGAGTTGGCACTTTTCTGGAGGAAACATTTCCCAAGTTCTTTGCTGCCGTGAAATTTTTTTGGAATGGCTGAGTTTAATAATTTTGACCACTTTCAACTTTTGTGTGTGTGTGGACAGAGAACTAACCTAAGACAGTCATTACTGAAAGTAAAGTCTTAACCAGTTACTAACACTTATCATGATCTCATTATCATAATATAATATAATATAAAAACAAATTATTCCAATTATAGCAAGGAAAAGATTCTTCTTTGCAAACACTACACTCCAGGTCCAATTTCCTTAGGGATGGTAGAAATAGTCAAGGAAATTATATAATTAAGGTGGCCATGGTCTGTTAACCCCGCTAGGCCTTTAGAACATACATTACCTACCCAAAGTCCAAATAGACACAAAGTTATAGACAAGGGGGTGGATCGACTTAGGCCCAGGAGGACACGGAAAGCATGGCTGACCACAGAGAATCCCTTTCCAATGCCGAGAGTTCAGCTGCATTTTAACAGAATCACCTTGAAGGCCGCCAGGCAGTGCAGACTCAGCGAGGCCATCACGACTGCCAGAAGGACGGTGGCCAAGTTCCGCGTGTCCCATATGGTCTCCACCAGAGGAATGCTGCCGACCTGCCAGTCGTAGCACAGAGTGACGGGTGCGAGCAGAAGCCACACGTTGAAGGCCAAGAGGTAGGAGTAGGTAAGGAACCTGCAGAGAGAAGAAGAGTCACCGAGAAAACTCAAGATGCGCGACCTCTCATAAGCATCCTCTCACCATGTTTCTATTCAATAGCATTATCGTCGTCGACGCTACAGGAGAGACAAGGTCAGACGGAGAGCCGTCCATGCATTTATTACCTAAATTGATGGTTCTGGAATATATCTGACAGGTTCTAGTCACTGTATTACATGATTTTTCCATGGTAAAAAATAAAGACACAGTTTCCATGACATGTATTTTTTGAATTATCATACAAATGAATACACTGCAACATGAGATAAATGCTCTGAAGGGACGTGTGGAGGGCGGGTTTAAGGAGAGCACACGGCAGAAGGCTGCCCTGCGGGCCAAGCGCGCCCTGCAGAAGAGACGGCTGAACTGCCCTTGGTAAGTGCCCACCATCCTGCAGGAGAGCTGGAGGCACTGAGCCATTTTTATAACAGATTCATCCGCACTGGATTATTTTAAAGAATAAAGGTATCTGTGGCAGGAACACAGAATCCCTCATTCACATGCGAGGGACAGTCTTTAAAAGGAAGGAAGTGCCGCTCTCCCTGCTGCCAAAAAAGGGCAGACGGGCGCAGAGAAGAAAGGCAAGGCTGGGGTGACTCCTGTCGCAAGCAGGCTCTGCGGCAGGGCCTTCACCATTGCTGTTCCAGGCCCCTCTGCCAGCCAGGTGAAAACCACGGGCCCCTTGCCAAGCCCACCGTGTACCACTCAATAGAGAGATCACACCCACACCAGCACGTCCCCACCAGAACAACAGCTTTCAAATCTCATGTCAAGCTCATGGGCCCCTTGTTAAGAGCCCCTGCTCGGAGGGGGGGCATGAGGCCTTCTAGGCGCCCTCTTCTTTTCAGGGGTGGAAGGACATTGAATTTATTTAAATTCATTCAATCTACATGAATTCATTAAGCACCTAGAGGCAGTGACCTGGCCCCTGTAAGTGATTAAACAGAAGAGTTAGAAAAATCGTTCGCCCTCAAGGACTGTATTATCCAAAAGTGAAAACAGAATATGGAGAAAGGCAAAATGAGTTGAGTCCGATGTGAATGTAGAATGAAGAGACGCCCACTCCCAGTTGTCAGATTCTTTCACAGAAAATAATCTGACAAGCACTTAGATCATAGCATCTCTAAATTACTTTCTAATTTTAAAACCCAACTGACCTTAACTTCCTCTCCATGAGTGGCTGCGGGTTTGGCACGCCCTTCCCAGATCCCATCTGACCTCCTCCCCTTTCCCCCTGTTCCTCCAGTAAAGGGGGTTACTCATGCCCCGACTCCCAAACCCCAACAGAGAAATGGCTGGAGGAGCAGGGATGTTTCACCAGGGCTCATCCCCACTTTGTTTGTTGTTATTTTTAATAAAACATGGATGAACAAATGGTATAATATATAATAAAACCATGATGAAGTAAAAGCTGTTATTTTAAAAAGACGAAAACAAAAAAGTTGCCTCTTCTCGTTTAGTCTGGGACCTGTGAAGTGGCCAAAGGAGAACGTCAGCTCCACGGTGAACCTACTGGATCGCTTGGAGCTCGCCTGCGAGTTTCCAGGCTGATGCTACGTGCCCACGGTCAGAAAAGACTCTCTGAAGATGAATGTAAAACCACCCACGGAAGAGGGAAATCACAGAGCTTTATCACTCAGTCTCACCCTAGATCTTAAAAATTACGTAAATTTTTTTCCTTGAATTACTGGATGTAGGCAATGATCACCGAAGGCTGCAGAGTTATGAGCGGAGAAGCTGAAGGGAGCTTTATACCGATAGCTAAACCAGGTCCTAGAACTGACTCATCAGTTTCAACATCACAACAAACAGCCAAATGTCCTCTACCTGTGATACAGTCCAGTAAAAAAAGTACACAGCAAATACAGAAAACAGCAGTACATGTTAAATGGCACCACAAGGATGCAATCTGAAAAATTCAGAATCTGGGAAACTCCACAGAGCAAATGACCCGGTTTCGTCAACAAATACATTGTAAGGGGGAAAAATGGAGAGAAAGGGTACCTGTAAATCAAAAGAGAGTTAAGATATTTACATGCAATGTTTAGATTTTGCTTAGATGCTGTGATGGTTAGGCTAATGTGTCAACTCGGCCAGGTAATCGTGTCCAGGTGTTTGGTCCAGCAAGCACTGGGCTAATTGTAATACAAGAGCATTTATGGACTTCAATCACCAGTGAGTTTACTGCGTGGATGGCTGATTACATCTGCATCAATCAGGGAGACGGCATCAGCAATGGGTGATGGTAACTTGATCCAATCGGTTGAATGCCTTAAAAGAGGAAGTGGTTTCAACAGTCAGAGAGAATTTCCCAGCTCATCTTTGGACAGCCAACTCTCCCGGAAACTCATCAAGGATCTTCACTGGACCTTCATGGGAGCCCCTGGTTTGCAGCCTGCCTGAGGAACCTGGACTTGTGCATCCCCACGGTCACGTGAGAGACTCTTATAAAATCTCATATTATTGACAGATATCTCCTGTTGATTCTGTTTCCCGAGAGAACCCTGACTAATACAGATGCTAATTCAAACAATCTAACTATAAAAACAATCATGTATGAGAAAGAAAAACCTGAAATATTGTTTAAGTATATGGTATTAGAGAATCACTGTTACTTTTTTTTAAAGTGTGATAATGGTATTTTGGTTATCTTTCTTAATGATCACTGTCATTAAGAATTATACACCACAATGAAGTGGGTTTTATTCCAGGCATGCAAGGGTGGTTCAACACAAGAAAATCAATTAGTGTAATAAACCACATGAATAGATTGAAGAAGAAAATTACATGATCCTTTTAATTCATGTAGAAAAGGTATTTGACAAAATACAGCACCCTTTCTTGATAAAAACACTCCAAAAGATAGGAATAGAAGGAAGCTTTCTCAATACAGTAAAGTGCACATATGAAAAACCTACAGCCAGCATTGTACTCAATGGTGAAAGACTGAAAGCTTTCCCGCTGAGATCGGGAACAAGACAAGGATGCCCACTGTCACCACTGTTATTCACTACTGTGCTAGAGGTTCTAGCCAGAGCAATTAGACTAGATAAGGAAATAAAAGGCACCCAAAGAGGAAAGGAAGAAATAAAACTTTTGCTATTCAAAGATGATATGATCCTCTATCTAGAAAATCCTGACAATTCTACAGCAAAGCTACTAGAACTAATAGGCGAGTTCAGCAAAGTGGCAGGATACAAGATTAATACTCAAAAACCAGTAGCATTTCTATACATTACTGATGAGCAATCTGAGGAGGAAATCAGAAAAAAAATTTCATTTATAATAGCAACTAAAAGAATCAAATATTTAGGAATAGACGTAAACAAGCACATAAAGGACTTATATTCAGAAAACCACAAAACATTGTTAAAGAAACCAAAGAAGCCTTAAATAAATGGAAGGACATTCTATGTTCATGGACTGGAAGACTGAATATCATTAAGATGTCAATTCTACCCAAACTGATTACAGATGCAATGCGATCTCAGTAAAAATCCCAAAAGCCTTTTTTGCAGAAATGGAAAAGCCAATTATCAAATTTATTTGGAAGGGTAAGGGTCCTCGAATAACCAAAAATGGCTTAAAAAAAGAAGAACACATTTGGAGGACTCTCACTTCATGACTTTAAAGCTTATTACTTAGCTACAGTGGTAAAAAACAGCATGGTACTGGCATAAAGAGAGATTGACCAATGGGACTGAATTGAGAACTCAGAAATAGACCCTCACGTCCACAATCAAATGATTTTTGACAAGGCTGTCAAGCCCACCCAGCTGGGCCAGAACAGTCTATTCAACAAATGGTGCTGGGAGAACTGGATAGCCATATCCAAAAGAAAGAAAGAGGACCCCTATCTAACGCCTTTTACAAAAATTAACTCATCTGGATCAAGAACCTAAATATAAAAGCTACAACCATAATACTCCTAGAAAACGTAGGAAAACACCTTCAAGACCTTGTGGTATGTGGCAGTTTCTTAAACCTCACACCCAAAGCACAAACAACAACAACAAAATAGACAAATGTGACCTCCTCAAAATTAAACACGTTTGTTCTTCAAAAGACTTTGTCAAGAAAGTAAAAAGGCAGCCTGCTCAATGGGAGAAAATATTTGGAAACCACATATTCAAAAACGGTTTGATATCCACGTTATATAAAGAGCTCATACAACTCAATGATAAAAAGACACCCAATTTAAAAATGGGCAAAAGACTTGAATAGACATTTCTCCAAAAAGGAAATACAAATGGCCAAAAAGCACATGAAAAAACACTCAACATCATTAGCTATTAGGGAAATGCAGATCAAAACTACAATGACCATATTAAAAAAAACAAAATAGAAAACTCCAAGTGCTGAAAAGGATGTGGAGAAATAGGAACACTCCTTCCCTGTTAGAGGGAATGTAGACTGGTGCAGCCTCTGTGGAAGACAGTTTGGCAGTACTTCAAGAAGCTAAATACAGACCTGCCATATTATCCAGCAATCCCATTACTAGGAATATATTCAGAAGAATTGAAAGCAAGGACGCGAACTGACATTTGCACACCAATGTTCATAATAGCATTATTCACAGTTGCTAAAATATGGTAACAGTCCAAGAGTCCATCAACCAATGAATGGATAAACAAAAATGTGGCATATACACACAATGGAATACTATTCAGCTGTAAGAAGAAATGAAATCAGGATACATATGACAACATAGATGAACGTAAAAGATATTATGTTGAGTAAAATAAGCCAGACACAAATGGACAAATTTGTTTGGTCTTGTGAATATAAACTAAACACAATGAGCAAACTCTCGGAGGTAAACTCTATAGAATATAGGGTACTAGGAGACAGAATGGGAGTTGAGAATGGGAGATTATTCTTAATGCATGTAGTATTATTAATAAGGATAACTGTAAAAATGTGGAAATGAATAGATAGTTGAGAGTAACACATTTTAGTGAGTATATCTAATAATGCTGATTTATAAATGCGATTGCGGCTGAAAGGGGTAGTCTGTGGACATAAATGTCAATTGAAAGGAAAGTAGAGAATAATCTAGGGGATGTATAACAGTGATTTAGGTGGTAAATGAGGATTGTGGTTAATAGTATTAATAAAAGAATGCTCTTCTTTTACAAAGTGTTAACAATGTGGTGATATATTGGAAAATTACAACTACTGTAAATTATGGACCTAATTAACTGTAATATTGAAATATTTTGCAGTAATGGCAAGAAGACATTATTTCAATACTAAATGACAAAAATAGGAGGTCTAAGGGGATATGAGAATTTTCCTTTTGGTGTAATGAATACATTCTAGAATTGACTGAGCTAATGACAGCACAACTGATGGAACTGAGAGTCACTGAGCGTATACTTCGAGTGGACGGTACAAAGCATGGGAGCGTATAACACAGGGAAGCCAGGGGTGGAAGATGGACTGTGGTCAACAGGACAAACATGAGCACATTCTCTCACGAACGGCAGCAAATATTTAATACTAACACAGGGCATTAATAATTGGGCAGTCTGGGGGAAAATACACGAAACATAAGATATTGGCTATAGTTGGGGTAATATAGGGGAGCCCTGTATGATGATACGCATGTTTGTGTTGTAAATTCATAAATTTTACTATGCATTTATTGCTTATGTATGTTCATGTACGAATGATATACTTCAATAAAATGTTATTTAAAAATATATACGTATAAAATGTTACGATGTCTGGGCTTTGCACCAAAGTAATCAACTGGGGGTTGCCGGATGGCAGGGGTTGGGTTTGAAAGGAACAAGATTTGCCGCGAGTTAGGAGCATTGAACCTGGACGACAGGCGTGCGGGCGCCTCAGGCCGCGGTTCCGCTGACCCAGGCGGCCTCGCCGTCCCCTCGCTGGCTGAATTTAGGCTGCTTCTGACTCCCAGCCTCTGCCCTGTCTCCCACCCTGGCCTTTCCAGAGTCAGACGGACACGGTGCATGTGGCCTTCGGAGTAAAGCAGCGCCCCTGCCTGGCCTCCCCCTTCCTTCCAGTCTCTGGAAGCAGCAGGCAGGTGGGTTTTGAGGAACAGAGTTAAGTCCACACTCAGTTCCAGTCTCTCCCATTGCAAAAGCCTTGAATGACGTCATCCTTGCCTATTGGACACTGTCGAATACAATTCTTTTTGACACTCTACTTTTGTACATATTTAACATTTTCCATAATAAGAACTATTTTTAAGTAGAGGAGAAAGGCGACAACAAAATTGCAACAAAAATACTTATTTCGGGCTGCAATTTGAATCACGGAGCAACTTTAAACACT
>JAQZBX010092816.1:0-12235 GCA_029593785.1 Cabassous unicinctus
GGCGCCGCGCCAGCCGGCCTGCCCCCACAAGGAGGGGCCGGGAATCGAACCCGGGGCCTCTCATATGGTAAACGGGTGCTCTATCCATTGCGCCACACCCGCTTCCTGCCGTGAGGTTGCTGCATCAGCCCACTGCACCGCTCAGGCCGGCGTGCCCCCACAAGGAGGCCTCGGGATGCGAACCCGGGCCTCCCATATGGTAAACGGGGGCTCTATCCACTGAGCCACACCCGCTTCCCTCTCTTTCTTTTTAAATTTAGTCTGTATTTTCAAATATTATTTGACAATCAGAAATTGGAGGTCTCCTTTATCTCGTACAGTAAAAATTAAAAGCTTTTTTAACGAACATAAAATCAAAATAATTTTTTGAAATTTTAACTTTATAGAGGTGTAATTGACACACAATAAACTGCACATATTTGGAGTGTACAATCTGAAACTCATAGAAATGTCAAAATGTGATCCCCTCATCCAGTCAAAGCAATGAACACAGCCCTAACTCTCAAACCTTTCCCCATGCTGCCTTTAACGCCTCTCTCCTACTCTTTTCTTAGATACATTTTTTATTTATTTTTAAAAGATACTTAGATTACATAACATGTTACATAAAAAAATATAAGGGATTCTTATACGTCCCACTCCCCACACCTCCCACTTTTCCCCACATTAACAACATCCTTCATCAGTGTGGTACAGTCATTGCAATTGAGGAACACATATTGGAGCATTGCCACTAAGCATGGATTATAGTTTACATTGTAGTTTGCACTCTCTCCCACTCAGTCTGTAGGTTGTGGCAGGATATATAATGGCCTGTATCTGTTGTTGCAATGTCATTCAGCACATATCCAAGTCCCGAAAATATCCCCGTATTACACCTCTTTTTCCCTCTCCCTGACTTCAGCACCTCCAGTGTCTCAGCCTCTCTTTAAAAATAAGAAATATGTTTACTTCTACGCCTTTTCTGAGTCTTTTCCTCTCTCTGCATTATGGATCTATTTCTCTCTCTCTCTCTCCTCCATGGCTGCGGCCCCAGCTGGGCAGTGAACTTTCAGAACATGTAGTCACATAAAACATATTGTTTTGACTATATCTTCTCTCTCAAGCTTCAGGGCAGGTTGTACGCTGCCTGGGCACCACCATGAGTTGCCAAAACCGACTCAGAAGGAGAGAGGAAACTGGGCCAGCGCTGTCCCTGGCCCCTTAGCTGCTGATCAGCTCTAAAGAAAAGGACTGTCTGGTGCCACAGTCTGTATGAGGAAAGTGCCTCTCTTCTTACCCCCACCCCATGCCCAGCACTTCCCGGCCATTCTCATCCACTCAGAATAATAAGTTGGGGAACAAGAGACCTACTGGTAACTACCGTTATTCTGCTTTATTCTAGGTGTGTGAGGCACCTCAGCACTCCACTGTCAATGCCAGGGAAAAATTATAACAGCCCCCAGAATGGGCAATTATCCACACACAGGTTTTCCACTCTAAGAATTATTGACAAAACATTTTATGTCCAAACCTACTTGTATTTGCTCAATTACCTTCCCCTCCCTCCTACTGAGCCACCTCCTCGCCCATAACTAATATTCGGAAGCTTGAGACTTTGAGAGAGGAAGAGTCTAAAACATAGTTTTTTTAACAAGTTTTTTTAAATAATATTAAAAATATTTAAAATAAAAATTTTTATTAAAATTTAAATCTTATTTTAAAAAGAATTGATTATTTAAAATATTTTTAATACAAAAAATTTTTACATATAGATATATCCAACCCAGGATCTCAGACATGGGAAGCAGGCACTCAACCGCTTGAGCTACATCCTCTCCCCTAGATATAAATATTTTTATTTTGGTATAATTACCATCAAGATCAAGATCTAGGCCATTTTCATTATCTAGAAGGTTCTTTCATGCCCCTCCTGTTAGTACTCACCCCCTACACATAGCCACTATTCTGACTTCTATCACCATAATTTTGACTGTCTTGCTTATTATATAAATTGAATCATACAATATATACTTTTCTGTGTCTGGCTTCTTGTCCAATATAATGCTTGTGAGAGTTCCCCTTTGCTACATTTGACAAGCTGTAGCTTGTTCTTTTTCATTGCTCTGTAATATTCCATTGTCTGAATACACCACAATTTATCCATTCTACTAGTCAATATCAATTAATGGATTATTTGCTCTTTAGAACTATCCAGGCTACTCTTTCCCTTCAACCAGATACTACCTACAGTAACAGTAGACTCCACACTAGTGATTTGCAACTTCAGATGTTAGAATCATTTCCATAACTTTTGACCTTACTTACGGCTTTTTGCCGTAACTTGATGCCCATGGGGATCGTGTATACATCTGTGGGGAGACATATCTCCCTAGAATTCTTAAGAGAGATTCAGAGGGTTATTTATTTTGATTGAGACTAAAGAACTTAAAATGTAATTGGGTTACTCTGTGTTTAGATAGCTGTACACTAACATGATGATATGATGATGATGATGATGATGATGATGGACATCATATGGTGGAGCTTCCTGTGTACCAGACACTGCACTGAGCACAGTTACAAATGCACTATCTAGCTGCTCACCATTGGAATTCCAGTATCTAGAACCTAGATAGCTGTCACATAACAGATACCCAAAATATACGGAGCAAAGCAAATTTAATTTCCCCACGACAACCTTATAAGGTATGTATCATATCATTATCTCTATTTTAGAGAAGAGGAAAATAGAATGCCAGAAAGTTTAAATTTGCCCAAAGTTACCCAACACAAATGTGGGGAAAGCAGGAATCAAATCCTGGTTTTAATCACTCTACTCTTCTGTCCTTGGATGATAACTTAAGGATCTGACTTCTCTGGTGGGGCCTGGTGAGGGGAGGTCAGCATTGATCCCAGATGGGAATTTGCATGGCTTGAAGAGTGAATCTCAAAGAAATTCAAATGTAAGGAAAGAGTGGGGGGCTTACTTTATTGTTCATCTACTATGGCAAAGCACCTTGCTAACTGGAATGAGGGATGAGAACACCTATTCATTTCACCACAAGATCTTTAAGTTGGTTTTATTATCTCTATTTTATAAGTGAGGAAACTGAAGTGTGGTGACATAAATTGCTATAAGTAGACAAGAGTGACACAGTAAGTTTTATGACCACAGTTCTCAATCAGGTCTATCTGACTCCAAAGTCCACGCTCTTTCTCCTGCATCCTGTTGAAAGGAGATAAAGGTATGGGAACTGATGGAGATTCCGTAGGCTTTATTATCATCCCTTCAAGAACATCATGGAAGGTAGAAGCAAAATGGAAATGAAGGTAATATAAAAAAATAGCAGCTTATGTTTATTGAGCTCTCATGATGTGCAAGAGTCTACTAAGGACTTTTATGTGTCACCTAGTTAATCTTCACAACAACCTCTGAGGAAGGGACTATGTTTTTTTTTAAGATTTATTTATTTATTTACTTTTATTAGATGAGTGTGGTGGTTTGAAGCTGTTTGTACCCCAGAAAAATATGTTTTTAAAGTTAGTCCATTCCTGTGGGTGTGGACCCATTGTAAGTAGGGTCTTTGGTGAGTGGGATCATAACTTAAGTCATGATGTGACCCACATCATTCAGAGTGGGCCTTAATCCTCTTACTGGATTTATAAGAGAATGAACTTCAAACAAAGAGAGAAAACCGTGGAAGCAAGAAAGTGAAAGCAATGAAACTCAGAAAAGAAGGGAGAGACCAGCAGATGCCACCATGTGCTTTGCCATGTGACAGAGGAGTCCAGGATCACCGGCAGCTGGTCTTCAGGGAGAAAGCATCACCTGATGATGGCTTGATTTGGATATTTTTCTTAGCCTCGAAACTGTAAGCCTCAAAACTGTAAGCTCGCAAGCTAATAAATTCCCATTGTTAAAAAAAAATTGTTATGGTATCCGCTTTGAGAAGCTTTAGCAAACTAAAACATCGTATCATGCAGAATTGTATGACATCACACTTCCACAGAGATAAATGAGCTAGTAAGGTGGCCAAGGATGCTGCGATAAATACAAAAGGCATCCACACCATCCAAAAAAAAAAAAAGAGTCCAAGGCATCTCACATGATCTGATGATTAAACAAGTCCCTGTGCTGCTATCACTTGCAGGAGTGTAAAATACGTTTTCAGTAAGAGTCTACATCTCTAAACAGTGAGAGAGACAGTCTCAATACTGACTCATCCTGAATGCCACTCTCTCCTGACAAAAGCCAGGGAAGTATCTACCAACCCTTTCTTTCTATAGCACAGAACATAGACGGCCAAGATGGAGAGCAGGTCCAGCAGAGCATATAGTCTATGCCAATTGTTAGGGGACAATTCAACTTGTAACAACCCTCAAATATTTGCTCCTCCCCTAGCCTTCCCATTTCATTAAGTGTTGCTACTATCTATCCAATTGATTAAACCAAAAGTTTAAAAAATTATTCTTGATTCCTCTATTTCCCTCATCCCTGAACCCAAGCAGTTCACCAGTTAATATTTCCAGTTTTGCCTTCATAACATGCCAAATCCACCACCTTTTGCCATTTTCCCACGACCACCCAGGTCCATTCTCTCTCTCTTTCATGAACTATTTCATTCCTTCCCTCTATAATCCATTCTTCACACAATAGCCATAGCCATCTTTCAAAAAGTTCAGTCTTCCTAGGAAAACCCTCCAATGGCAATTAAAATAATTGCCTTCTTTCAGTTCTTCAAACATTCCTTGTTCATTCCCAACTTTTGGCCTTTGAGCTTGTTCCTTCTACCTGGATTATTCTTCCCCATCATTTTTGTCTATCTGGCTCCTTCCCATCATTCAGATTCCAGTTTAAATATCATGCCTTTAGAAAGGGTCTTCCTTCACCATCTGATGCAAAGTACATTCAAGTTCTTGCTATTAGATCCCTTGACTTGAGTTCACTGAATGGCTGTTATCATGAGCTGGTATTGTTTTGTGTTTATTTCTTTATTGTCTGCTCTCCTTGTCTGCAAACCCTTCATATATGTCTTGAATTTTCATTGAGGTCAGTTCTTAGAAGAGTACCCAACCTCTGGTGGATACTAGAAAACACGGTTTACATGAGCAAGGCAGAGGGGGCAAGGATGATTGTGCAGACAGACAACGATGGAAGGAGCATGAAGCGCCGAAAAAAAAGTTCAGCGTGGAGGAAAGGTTGGAGCACAGACAGTGAGAGGAAGCAGGGTGAAAAGTACAGCTGCAAAGCAAGAAGCAGCCAGATCACACAGGGCTTGGTGGGATATGAAGTCGTTTTGTTTTCAATGTCTTCAATGAGAAGACATTCATAGATTTTTAAGCCTGGGGGGAGGAGCATGAGAAAAAGCTCAAGTTCTTGATCTTGAGCTCAAGTTGAAAGAAGCTTAGTAGAAAAAATAATGCTGCTGCTGCCATGAGGGTCCACCCTGGTAGAGTCAGAACAGAAATCCACTGGGCCACATCAGTTCACATTGCTGTCCCCAAGACCCTGCTTCCCTTGATACTCACAGGCAAAATCTGGTCCAACCTTGTACCCATAAAATGACCAACAATGAATATGAGCTTTCCTTCACTTTTTCAAGGACATCATGCTGCTTTCCAACTCAGGCCCACTCCAAATACTAATTCCTCTGCATGAAAATCTTCCAATTCCCAACCCATTTAACCAGTTAACTCCTTCTGGCCCTTTGCATCTCTGCTTAGCCATCATTTCATCAAGGAAGCATTCTTTGACACACACACACACACACACACACACACATACATTTCATACTAGGTCAGGGCCCACTGTTATAAGGTGTTATAGCTCCTTGAAATTTTCTTTCATAGCAATAGTCACAGTATAGAATATGGTTGAAAATGGAGGCTGTAGGAGTCAGACTGCCCAATTGGAATCCCAGATTTTCTCCTTAGTAGCTGTGTGACCTTAGGCAACTTACAAACCTCCTTGAACCTCAGTTTTAATATGTGTAAAATGGGAATGATAGTCCCTACTTCAATACAGTTTAAGAATATTAAATAATACATGCAAAATGCTTAGCACAATCCCAAGCATGCAGTTATGTGCTCAGTAAATATTAGCTCACCACCATCATCATTATTTTTATGCATTATTTATTCATTAATCTATTTAACTAGTTAATGTCACTCACCTCCACTAAACCAAAATATCCATTAGAAAAGAAACTATAAGGGTTTGGTTCACAGAGCAGAGCACCTGGCTCACAGTAAGAGCTCAATTAAAATTGTTGAATGAAGAGATTTATACAGCCTGTTCCTGTAGCAGGATCTATTGTCCTATAATATTCCCTTGCTTGAATGCACCTGGCAACACTGGAGTCTGGCTTTGCATGTCGGATGTTGCAGGGATGACACAGAGTGAAACTTAGGGTGATGGTCTCTGGCCTCCCAACTGATTGCTGTGGTTACTTTATGTGCAGTTTCCCCTGTTATCATTTGTACCTCTTTGGAATTCTTCTTTTCAGTTCAGAGATCATCTGCATTGGAACTGACCATTCTTGTCTCATTCACAGTACTCTCCTTCCAGCCCAGATGTGTCACTGTTTGGGTTTTGTAACACAGATAAAGAGAATTTTTATTTCAGGCAGGGGAGGCCGAAAGCAGAGGGGATGTGTATAGAGTAGATAGAAAGGTGCCTGTTCCCATATAGCCTCACTGGCTGGGAGTGAGTTACCAGCGTTAGGGGAGAAAAGTCCATAAACTGAGAGAGCTGTTACTTCATGACAGGCAGGGAGATTTGGGCAAGGACTGAAGCACAGAAGCTGCCAGAATTATTCAGGGAAGGCTTTGTGAGGCTCTGAGCCCAGAGTGCTGTGGGGCCTCCTTCCTCCTTCCTCCTTCTGCACAGGCCCCAGAAGTGCTCCTTCCTACCAAGACAGGGGCATTGGGGCAGCCCTGTGGTATGCACATTGGAGCTCATCTAATGGGTGATGAGGCTCCATCTGAAACAGCACACGTGGCAAGCGAGAGACAGAGCTGAAGAAAGAGCAGTGCACATGTCATACCGCTTTGGGAGCTCCAACACTCAACTGGGGAATTAGTTAAGAGGTACTGAGCTCTGGGGGGCAAGGGAGAATTTTGCTCTTTAAAGTTACATTTTGTCCTCACTGGTTTGTGAGTTTCTTGGGGTTGGATTTACCCATCAATTATTCTGTTGGGTCCTCACAATAACCAGTGAGATATTTTTATTCCTATTTTAAAGACAAGACCACTGAGGCCCAGAGGGATTTGTTCACTTCTCTAGTTACACATAAATAAAGTGACGAGGTGAAATCAAACCCAAATTTCCAAGTTTGGACTCTTATCCACTAGGCTAGGTCATGTCAGGCCACAGATTCAAAGAAACAAATTAGAAATCAAGAGGTTATATGTAGATGCTCAAAGAATAAAAAGACGTTAAAACTATAAATTAACCTTGAAGGAGGATACAGAAAAATAATGCAAATACAACAGTAGAACTCACACAGTCTGGGTCATTTATCAGAGGGGAAAACAGACACATACCTCAATAATGTCTTATGTCATCTACTCTCCTCATATAATAGTGTAATTAGGTTGGAATGAGGCACTGAGTCACCAAGCAGAAATTTAAATTAAGTTCAGTCTCTTATCTTTAAGGTAGCAATAAATATTATAAGAAATTTAGGAAAGATTTTTAACAAATACTTAAAAAAACAGAAGATTTGGTACTAGAATGGCTGTATTCATTCAACAGAATTATATTGAGTACCTAATATATAAGGTATGCCTAGGCAGTATTCAAGGTTTCGGGATACAGCAGGAAATAAAACAATAAAACCCCTGGCCTACAAAGTGGACACTGCCCCAAACAGTGGGGCTCCTGAGGTCTCCGGAGACAACTAGGACCTGTGGTCATGGCAGATAGCTCTGGAGTTTGGTGTCTTGCCAGTGGGCCCTACTTTGGAGATTGTGCTCCTGAGTGTGACAGAGTTGGACTCAGATGTGACTCCTCTACACAAGCCTCTTCTGTCGTTTTTATTCAAACCTATAGTTGGTGTTGGAGATGGTAGGTGTATGTCCAGGAGACCTGAATCTCTGGGCTGTCCATGTGCCAGCTGGGCCCTGAGCCTCACTGGAGTTGTAGCAACTACTCTCCAGTTCATTGGACTCACCCAGGACAGCTAATAGGGAGGTGAGGATGGACAACCACCACACCAAGGAACCGAGAGAGTCTACAACTGCAAGCAAGAGAGTCCCATCCATCAGCCATATGGGATCAAAGGCCCCTCTCAATTAGAAGTGGAGTGGGCATCACCATCCCAGAACCCTCAGGATTGAGGAATAAAATATGGACTAGAGTGGACTTACTTATATTCTACTATAGACTTATTGTGATTCTAGCAATGGAAGGAATTATATTATTGATGTGGAGACAGTGGACACTGGAGGTGCTGAAGTCAGGGAGAGGGAATAAGAGGTGTAATAAGGAGGCATTTTCAGCACTTGGAATTGACCTGGATGACATTGCGGTGACAGATACAGGCCATTATATATCCTGCCATAGCCTACAGAATTGAGTGGGAGAGAATGTGGACTACAATGTGAACTATAGTCCATGCTTAGTGGCATTGCTCCGAAATGTGTTTATCAATTACAGTGAATGTACCACACTAATGAAAGAAGTTGTTAATGTGGGGGAAAGTGGGAGATCTGGGGAGTGGGGCATATGAGAATCCCTTATATTTTTTTAATGTAACAATTTATGTAATCTAAGTATCTTTTAAAAATAAAAAATATATTTGTTTAAAAAATGAAACAAACAAACAAAAAAAAACCCTGGCCTAGTGGACCTTTACTTTTCATGGATGAGAATCTTCTACAAAATTTCTCCTAAGTGTTAGATAAAAAATTTTGTCCTATGCTTTCACTATTAATTCGCAGTCATCTGTACACCTTTGTAAGTCTAAGGTAAATCATTTGTAAATCATTCCATGTGTTCTCCATCTCCTGACACCACAAGTCATGTCTTCAATTCTTTTGACAGCCACCACAGCACCTAGCTCATCTTAGGCGCCCCCAAACACCACCTGAACTCAATTACTGTTGATGTGTTGGGCTCCATGACAATTAAAAACAAAAGAGAGATCAAGTTCCACCTAGTTGGATCCAGGACTAGGAAACCCAGAGCCCATTTGGATAAAAGGAGAAAAACCTCTGGAGGGACCAATGCCTCAACTCCCTCTCCAGCTAGTATGTGGGAAAGTTATACAGCTGTCACTTCTTATTCTTTTGATCTCCCCAATGAGGCTTTTAGTTCAATTGTCGTCCATTCATCCATGCCTCTGCTTTGGAATTGCCCCTACTACTGTTCTCAGGAGTACCTGGGGACCCTGGGTTAACATAGGGCCTGTACCTCCAAGTCCATTGATCTCTCAGCTTGGAGTCAAGGTCTCGCCTTCTTACAGGCTGCCTCTCCCCTTTCCAGCTGGCGCTGAAGCAGTCTGCTCCTGCCAGGTTTTAGAAATTGCGGTCTTTTGATGGTGCAAGAAGTCATGCTGTGTTTTTTGGTACAAGCTGCCGAAAGCTCTGGGGATCCTGCTTATGAGGAAATCGGCCAAACCATAGGGAAGGAGGAAATGGGAGGGTAAGCTGTTTGATCCAAATTAAATCCCACCACTGATGCCTTGGAATAAGGGCTATCAAATGAAGCCCTTTCATAGGGAGCCGTGTGAAATTGGAGATTCCATTGACCTTCGGACTCTTCTAATTAAACAAGCCCTCCATTTAGCAAGAGGATGAGGGACAAGCGCACAGACGGTTCTTTCCAAGCTAGATGATTTAGTGAAGCAGCTGTGGCAGTGCCGGAGGTTGGGAGGAGGTGGATTTGGAAGAAGGAGCCAGTGGACTGAGAAGGGAAAAAGTCCCCACCTCCATATTTGTAGTTCTGGTAGGAGCAATACTGGTTGGGAGGTAGAGGAAGCTTGCTATTTCCAACATTTTAAGCTCATTGTCATAGAGTGACTGGGGAGCCTTTGAAGAAACATTCCCCCACCCTATTCCCATACAGTGATCTAGGAACAGCCAAAATCCAGTTGCTGTTTTGGTTATCTACTTCCAGGGAAATGGAAGCTGTCTGTTTTTTATTACTTTGCTCTTATCACATCAGGCTGTTCTTTTGTGGAAGCTGTTGTTTTCTTTTGTGGAAGCTGCTGTTTTCAAGAAAGATGTTTTGCTTCTCCTCCCCTTGCACTCTTCCAGGCCCTTGCCTCTTCCCTCTCCCAAATCCCTCTCTTACCATTTCACCCTAACCTTATATATGACTGCATCAACTGCTTCTCCAGCTAGGAAATAGCCTACTAGATGACCCTAGCTAATACCAGACCTAGAAAATGTTAAGATTAAAGTTGGGTCAGTGACTGTAGCAGACAACAATTTTTTTCTCCCTTCTCTGCCTTCTGGTAGTTACTACCTTCTCTATCTTGTTAAAAGGTCATTGGGGACAACCAGCAAGATGGTGACAGAGGAAGGAGCTCCTAGAGCCAGCTCGTGATGCAGGGCAGTTAGTAATCACCCAGAGCTACCTAAAGCACCTGTTTGGGGGTGCTAGGAGACCAGAAGAGCATCCTGCACCATCCTTGAAAGAATGGAAGGGCGAGACTGCCCATCTGCAGAGAAGATTCGAGAGTAGAGCACTCCACGCCCCAGAGGTCATTGCCCATCCTCCATTGGAGGCACAAGCTGCCTCGGGAGCTGTTCCGTGCCTGGAATTGAAAGCTCCACTTCCCAAAAACGGGGGAGGAAGAGACGATTGGGCACCAACTTCAGCTACTGATTAGTAAATTCGGCTGGCTAAAGTATAACTCTAAGAACAGCTAAAGTTTGAACCTGTCCAAGTCAGAAAGAGGCTGGTAACCGCCATTTTAACTCCTCTAGATGGAAGGGAAATGGAAGAACTGAAAATCACAGTGCTGGTAGGGACCGGCTTCTTTCCATGCAGATCAGATTGCAGCTGTAGCCTAAGCCCCAGCCCCACCTCCAGCAGGGAGGAAGCTGGGGGGTCCTGCACCAACCTCTCTGGGAAAATACAGGCCACACCATGGAGACTAGTGATCATCCTACTCTGGCAGCACAAGCAGCCTCGGGAACTATTCTGTGGCTGGAATTGGAAACTCCATTTCCCAAAAACAGGGGAAGAAGAGACTGTTGGCCATTGACTTCAGCTACTGATTAGTAAATTCGACTGGCTAAAGTATAACTCTAAGAACAGCTAAAGTTTGAAGCTGGGCTGACTGAAAATCATAGTGCTGGTAGGGACCGGCTTCTTTCACCCAGATCAGCCTGCAGCCCTAGCCTAGGCTTCAGCCCCACCTCTAGCAGGGAGGAAGCTGGAGGACCCTGCACCAGCCTCTCTGGATAACTGCAGTCTGATAACTTCAGCAGTCAGACTGAATAGTCAGAAGTCTACCCGGGCAGCTGTGGTCATTTTAGACCCGCATGGCATAGGTTGCTGCCCACACCTGCAGCTCCATCCCCACCCTAGGCAGAGGAGAAAGGGGCTTAAAGCTTCATCAGTCTCTCTGGGTAACTAAAGCATAGGCCTGCACAACTTGGATTGTTACACACAGCTGTGGCTCTGTCCCTTACCCTGGCAAAGGAAAAAATTGAGAGAAGCTTCATAGGTCACTGGGGAAATCAGGGCAGTTTGAACCTCCCCAGCTTACAGCACCAACTACATCCTTGGCTCCTAGTAGACATCTAGCAAGGGAGAAAGGGCAAGAAAGCCCTAAACTAAAGAGAGAAACTGCACCCAGAATAAATACATCTAGTAAGCCAGATGGCAAGACACCAACAAAAAATTACAATACACACCAAGAAACAGGAAGATATGACTCAGTTAAAGGAACAAGATAAGCTTGCAAATGACATAAAGGAGTTGAGACAGCCAATCATAGATGTTCAAACAAATCTCCTTAAAAAATTCAATGAGATGGCTAAAGAGATTAAGGATATTAAGAAGACATTGAGGGAAGCGGGTGTGGCTCAATGGATGGAGCTCCCGTTTGCCATGTGGGAGGCCCCGGGTTTGCTTCCCGGGGCCTCCTTGTGAGGGCAGGCCAGCCGGCCCGTGTGGCGCGGTGGGCTGATGCAGTGGAACCTCACAGCAAGGGGGAGATGGGCAGATGTGGGGGAAACGCACAGCGAGTGGACACAGTAAAGCACGGGCAGCAAGGGGGGGATAAATAAATAAATA